>LBNU01000384.1:0-28692 GCA_014162995.1 Artemisia annua
GTGGTGGTTGCCGGAAAATTTTCCGGTGGCCGGAATCTTTGGCCGGCGTGGGTTTGGGTGGCCGGTCGGCGTGGGGTAGAGAGAGAAGGAAGAGAGAGAAATTGGTGTGGGTGTGTGTGTGTTTTGTGTTTTAATAAAAATGAAATATTATTATAGTTGGGTATTTATAGGGTAAAAGATTTAGGGTGGGTTTGTTATTAAATAAAGTGTAGGGTGAGAAATGAAAATAAACTCAAGGGACTAACTTCGCCAAATAGCTAAACTTCTCGTAGAAACGGTTCGGGGCTCAAACGACATAGCAAACGGACTCGAAAAATTACGAAACTTGCGCCATTGTTCACGAAATAATTTTTCCAATAAAATCAAGCATAAACTTCAGAGTTTTTCTCAAACTCAAAATAAATCAAATAATTTGGCAAATTAAACAAATTCGAGTATCCTAGGTTGTGCTGAGTAAATCAAGGAATAAATTCTCGTTCCTAATATATCTCACGCTTCTCAAATCCAATTTAACATGCATTAAAAGTTTTAAAAGTGGTTCAGGCACGAAAATAGAAGTTTGGCTAGAAATGGGTTTTAGGAAAAGTACCAGGTGTTACACCGAAAACATGAAGTTGAAACTTCTTGCAAAACCTTGTCACCTTTGAAGCTCAAAACCGAAACTCCAAGAACCTTATGACAAAAGAAAACGATTTCCTATAGCCCTAAGAGAATCGATCCACCTCCTTGCAAGACAACTTCAAGAACCTTGTTTGCCCAAGTAATCTTGACTCATAAACCTAGAAACCTTAAACCTTGTAATCTACACAACGATAGCCAAACAATAACCGAAAAACGATAAAGAACACAACCACACCAGAATTCGACAGCCTATATCTTTTTCCCGGAAGCTCCGATGCACGATCCCTCCGGTAAGATCCTAGATCTATGTGTCTTCAACCTACGGTTCGAATTTCGTAGAAATCCAACGGTTAACGAACCCGCAGCGCCAATTCTCCCACGACTGCGCAGTAACCGACGAACCAAACCCGGTCTACTCGTTTCTCTTGTTTTGGCTCTATCCACGTTGCGTGATTCGGTCTTCTCGAACTTGGCTCTGATACCAATTGTCGGAAGAAATCCAACAAACCGGTTTCTAGAGCGGAACCACGAATCAAGAACTACTCCAACAAGACCTTGGCAAAGGGTTATGATCCCTTAATGCCGAGTGGCACCAACACACACTAGATATTTACACTCAAACGTTTAATAAACGTGAGTAAGAAAAGAATGTACAAATTAAACCTCACCCACTCATCCCTATTTATAGAGAATGAGGGGGGAGAAACCTAATCCCTGGTGAACAAGGAATCTACAATTGAGGAGGTTAGGAACTTTCCTAATACATGACTAACCTCCTTACGTTTGAGCTAAAATACAATTAACCCCCTAAACTTATATCCTAACTATTACACACTAATATTCTAACATGTGTCATTCAGGACTTGAGAACAAGGAAGGTACAGGGTCTGGGTAGAAAGATTGGTGGCCTGTATATTCTACTCAATGTTCCTATGGATCAAGTGGATGCAAAGCTGAGGTCTCAAGTTGAAAATAATCTTAATAGTGGTTCGTTTACTTGTTCAGCTGGTGTGTACAATAAGACAGATTGTTCTAGCTTGTATAGTTTGTGGCATCATAGGTTAGGACATATCTCTGTTTTAAAATTGAAACATGTTCAAAGTTCTGAGATTCCAGTTGTTAATGACAGTTCTTCAACTACTTGTCTCACTTGTCCAATGGCAAAACATACTAAACTACCCTTTTCTTACAGTGAATCATGCAGTAAGTCTCCTTTTGACATGATTCATATAGATACTTGGGGTCCTTATAAAGTACCAACAAATGGAAAATATAGGTACTTTTTAACAATAGTTGATGACTGTAGCAAGGCTACTTGGGTATATATGATGGTCAATAAGTCAGATGCTCTTGATGTTTTGAAAGTTTTTCTACAGTTTGTTGAGTTGTAATTTGATGCTAAAGTAAAGTGTGTTAGATCAGACAATGCTCTTGAATTTGTTAAAGGACCTTGTGTAGTGTTCTTATCTAGTAAGGGTATAGAACATCAAACAACTTGTGTTGATAGGCTACAACAGAATGGTAGAGTTGAAAGGAAGCATAGACACATATTAGAGGTAGCTAGAGCTTTGAGGTTTCAAGCTAGTTTGCCTTTGAAATTTTGGGGAGATTGTGTCACAACTGCTACTTATATCATCAATAGGGTGCCTTCTTCAGTTCTTAACAATAAAACACCATATGAAAAATTGTTGCATAAAGCACCTGATTACAGCAATTTAAGAGTCTTTAGTTGTTTTGCTGTAGCAACCAATCCTTCAAGAGTAGTAGATAAGTTCTCTCCAAGAGGTGTTCCATGTGCTTTTATAGGCTATCATGCTCATCAAAAAGGATACAAGCTCTACAACTTGCTTACTCACAGTACTTTTGTTAGTAGAGATGTGATCTTTCATGAACACATATTTCCTTTTGCTCAATCAAGTACAGAGCATTTCTTCCAACCTATGCCTGTGTCTATGCTTATTCATCATTCAGTATATGATAATTGTGAACCCTTGCCTACTCAAGATGATCCAGTGGTGAATGAAGAAAATTTGGTCAATGATGATGTTGTTCCAAACACTCAAAATGATCCTGACACAACCAATTCTGCATCATCTACTTCTTCTAATTCTATAAATGATGTAAGGAGGTCCTCAAGGTCTTCTAAACCACCTTCTTAGACTAAAGATTTTGTTGTTCCAACTTTGAAACCATCTGCTAATCAAGTGATTTCCCCTGAATTTTGTTGTTTTCTGACTCAATTGGTGACTAAAAAAGATCCAAAAGGTTTTAAAGAGGCTATTAAACAACCAAGTTGGTGTGATGCAATGAATGCAGAATTAAGAGCCTTAGAAGACAATGGTACATGGGAAGTTACTACTTTACCTGATGGTAAAATTGCTATTGGATCTCATTGGATTTTCAAGACCAAACTAAAGTCAGATGATTCAGTTGATAGAAAAAAAGGCAAGATTAGTTGTTCAAGGGAATAGACAAATGAAAGGTGTAGATTATGATGAGACTTTTGATCCTGTAGCTAAAATGGTCACTGTGAGATCATTGTTAGGTGTTGCAGCTATGAAAGGTTGGGATATAATGCAAATGGATGTATTAAATGCTTTTCTCCATGGTGACTTGTTTGAAGAAGTGTACATGAAGTTGCCAATGGGGTATGTTGGAAAGGGGGAGCCTGTGCAAAATGTTGCATCTTCAACAACACAAGTGTGTAAATTGAAGAAATCACTCTATGGCTTAAAGCAAGCACCTAGACAGTGGTTTGCTAAACTGTCAAGTGCATTGCTTTCCTTTGGTTATCAGCAGTCCAAGGCTGATTATTCTTTGTTCACTAAACAAAATGCAGAAGGTTTCACAGCAGTTTTGGTCTATGTTGATGATCTTATGATTACTGGAAATGATAATGCTCAAATAGAAACCTTGAAGTCTCAGCTAAGTTCTCAGTTTCACATGAAGGATCTTGGTGATTTACATTATTTCTTGGGCCTAGAAGTTACAAAGGTAGACTCAGGGTTATTTGTTTATCAAAAGAAGTATAGTACTGAGTTGTTACAAGAGGCTGGAGTTTTACATAGCAGACCTTACAAGCTTCCTATGGATCCTAATCTCAAACTGCAAGCTGACATGGGATCTCCACTTCAGGATCCAGAAGTGTATAGGAAGTACATTGGAAAGCTCATTTATCTTGCAATAACCAGACCAGACATCTGCTATACTGTCCAATTACTAAGCCAATTCATGCGAAATCCTACTTCAGTTCATATGCAAGCTGTAAAACACCTTCTTAGATACCTTCTAAACTCACCAGGACAAGGTATACTACTTACTAATGATTCAAAGGTTCATCTCACTGCTTATTGTAACTCAGACTGGGCTAGTTGTCCCATGACCAGGAGATTCACCACAGGGTATTGTATTCTTTTGGGTGATTCACCCATATCCTGGAAATCAAAGAAACAAGGTGTTGTGTCAAAAAGCTCAGCTGAGGCAGAGTATAGGGCTATGGCCATTACTTGTTGTGAGATCACTTGGTTACTAAGCTTGCTAAAGGATCTTGGTTTGAAAGACATACATCTAGTGACACTTCACTGTGATAATCAAGCAGCCATTCATATTGCAGCAAATCCAGTCTTCCATGCTAGGACAAAGCACATAGAAGTGGATTGCCATTATGTCAGGGATCAAGTAAAAGAAGGTGTAGTCAAGCCTACTTATGTGCATACCTCTAAACAACTAGCTGATGTTTTCACAAAGATACTCACCACAGAACAACATCATAGTCTTCTCAACAAGTTGGGAGTTTCTGAACCAGATACTACCCAACTTGAGGGGGAGTATAAAGGCAGAGGGACTTAACTTGTAACAATTTGATAGTCAAAGGACCTATCTTGTACATAATGTAGGACAGTTGTAGTTTGGAGGGAGAGTTAGTTAGATACTTTCCTCCCTTATTTCTTTCACTATAAATACAACTGTAACAAACACATTGAAATGGAACAAATCATTTTCCCTTTTCTCTTACTTTCTTATTCATTTCTATCTTGTTTTGATCACCATGTGTAAACTTCACATGTTCACTATAAGTAGCAATGGTATATAAAGGAGTGCTATTATCCGCTAGTTAATGACGCCCTCCTTCTCCAATACAAATGTCCTAAATTTTAAGGGACTTGATCCGGCCCTCCA
Source organism: Artemisia annua (assembly GCA_014162995.1). Taxonomy (NCBI): domain Eukaryota; kingdom Viridiplantae; phylum Streptophyta; class Magnoliopsida; order Asterales; family Asteraceae; genus Artemisia; species Artemisia annua. Next base: position 4,801 of record LBNU01000384.1, read on the forward strand.
TCCCAAGGTGACATCAGGTACACTGGTTTTGGTTCTATAAATACAACCACTTGAGATGGTTGGCACACACAAGCACTCGCAATCATATCTTTCTCTCTTACATTTATTGCTCATTACCTTTCATCTCGCCCTCTCTTACTTTCACGTCAAAGCTTGGTATTGGGCTACACCCTAAGGCGAGGCTAATGCGTGCTATTCGTTCTTTGTTACAGATGTTGAAAATTTGAATGACCCAACCTACAAGCCTCCGAAAGGCCAGACACTTCTAAAAACAAACATAAACAGACATGAATAAACAAATGACCATTTTGTACGTTAAATGCTTTTTACACTTCTTTTTAATTTCCTGATAATTACATTTAGCTTCAAAAATCTTCCTTTACACCTTCTCTGTTAATGTTGTTTCTTACTTTTACTGTTGATAGTTTGATACTCGTATAAATACGATCACGGTTACTAAATATTTGTTTGTTGTCGTTTGTTTATGTACTTGAAAGTTGAAACCGTCAAATATAGCTAAACGACCAACCCTTTTTTAGATTTATTATGCTTTTAACCCTTTTGTTATTTGAATTTGTTTGTTAGTTTTGACAATGAATTTTCGGCTCCCCTCAGTTACAAATTCTATCTCCACCAATGGATGTTTGGCTAGTCAATTATTTTATTTCTATGTTCAAAAAAAAAATAATAATAAAAAAAAAATTATTTTATTTCATTAACTTAATAACCAACTAAAAATAACATATAGATAAAGTGAATCCAAAATGCAGTCTATAGTCACGGCCCATTTACATGACAACTGGCAATTTGGCCCAAAAGGTTGCAATGAAGCTCATCATTCCATTTTTAGATCTCTTTACTCTATAGAATAGTCGAGTGAATTTTCTTGGAGCGGTGAAATGAAACCGGATGTTCGAAAGAGGTTTTGTTCTGCCGAGAATATTTCCAAGGGGGAAGCCTCGAAAGGCACGAGTGCACCTCTCGTAGACGAGTACCGACTCAGTCCGCTCCTACTGCAGGGTCAGAAGTGAATTACGAGTCGGACCAATCTGCGAATCGAGCGAGCTCCCCTTGCATGCAATGATGTGGTGGTGAACCTCTCATTCTAATTCAGTGCTCTCCGAAGGTATGACTGAATTGTAAAGAATGAAAATGTTGTGCATAATGAAATTGCTGAGAATAAGAATGACTATGAGATAAGAGAAATGATTATATTATTTGGGGCAAGTAAGGAATAAATTGCGAGAACTGTCTTCTGTTTGGTTATTATCCTCCTTACGAGTGACCCCTATAAAAGCTATGCACCATCAATTTTATTTTTGCACATAGTTGTTGTCTGCACCACCTTTTTTTTTTTGAGTGTTTATGGAGTATATTGTGAGATATGTTTGTATAAATTATGTATTTTTATATGTTTAGTTTCGTGGTAACATTAAAAGGTAAAAAATGTGATAGCGATGGTGTGTTGAATGATCCACAAATACAGGTGTGTTGAATGATAATGTAGCGCTGACATGAATGTAGTCGTAATGATGACCACAAAAACTATTCTCTATGTTTTTGAAGTTTTGGGATGTTGTAAAATATTGGAAATTGAAAAAAATGGGATTTTTGGGTTGTTGTAAGAAAGGCGTATTTTAATGAGATTGTAACATATGAAAACGGAGAAATTTGCATGTTTTTGGAGTTTGACGTTTTTGTTAAATACAAGTGCTTTGACTTATGTTTTGTTTTCAGAAATGTAGGTGTTTAGTACAGGTTACTTAAAACCATTTGATCTCGTTCAAACTTCAAAGATTAAAATTTCTTTGTGTTTGAAAGGTTAGGACATACATAAAATGTCATCTAAAAGAAACTTAAAAAGAACACTTATTGTTTATGTGTTTTTGTTTTGGCTGAAACGAGTTTTTTAGCCGGAATAATGGTGCTTGGTCGGAGTTATGAGATGTGGAAGACGAAGATAGAGAAAATGACCAAAAGTACCTTTTAAGATAGTGAATAATGAGATTTTCTATAACAGAGAAAGCATAATGAGTTTTATGAATAATACATAATGTATTTTTAGCTTTTACCTTTTTAAATTTGCTTGTATTGATTCAAATGATGGCTTGTGGATAAGAGTATTTTCACTATCATTGACCAAGTTGTCTTCCATTTTAACACTATAAAATGATACTTAAAGTTAAAGTTGAAAAGAAAATCTTCAAAAATTAAAACCGGACATAATATAAGACACGGAGAATAAAAGTTAAGCTCATGAGCCATTACGGCATTACCTTTTGACTATTCTGGAAATAATTTGAAATGGTCAATAATATACGGAGTATATCTTTCTTCAATGTTGATATGTCTTCACGGATAAAAGAGTTTGAAAAAAATAACTTTATAGTGGTGTATATTTATACCAAGAAATTATGCTTGGCTAGAAATTAACGTAAACTCATTCCAAGCCAAACAAAAATAACCTATGGAGTTGTTTGGAAAACATATCCGACCATATTTCATATTTGTATACGTATCCTGCATTTTTTTTTCCTTATTACGTGGAACAAAATTTTATGGATTTACAGTTTCTAGTTTTAAAGGCTATGTTTAATTAATTAAAAATATGCAATGAGAAGTGATATTTTTAATTGTTTGCAAGAAGTTAAATTAAAGGAATAATGGTTATTTTAAAAGTACAAACAATTTATATATTTCAGAATTTCTTAAATGTATCATTTTTCAAATTTTATTTTTACCCAAATGTGTTATGTGTAGTTATTTAATACTTTAAAAAGTTGCCTAGCTTATTTCTTTATGAACATCCAAATTGACAGTCTGATACTATAATTGTGCAGAACAAGTAACATGCAAAAACTAAACATACGTGAAGATTATATTTGATCAAAACTTACCAAAAATAAATTGTGTATTTGTCAAGAAAACCTAAGAACGACTGATGATCTTTATGCCAATGTATGTTTTGGTCCTTAAACTTTAAGATTATGTAACTCATTACCAATATATATTAAAAGACTAAAACAACGACGTCGTTTCCTATGTGGGTTTCCCGCCAAAAAAAATTGGGCTCCTTTGGCCCGGTCATTTTGATCCATCGTGCTCGATCTGTTTCTCATACATAATACATATAGAGAAACCTAGAACCTTCTCAAAACAACGGATCAAACTCAAATCCTCTATCATCCGCCTCTAGAATCTACAACTCACATCATCGAAGAACAAAATATGTAGATCTGTACCGATTCCTTTGTGTTTACCTTTTGTCACCACACACATCATCGAAGAACAAAATATCCTTGATTGTGGTTGTAGCCGGCAATTCCAAGAACAGGTAAGTAAGAAAATTTGATTTATGGGTCTTTGTTCTTGGTTAGATTTTATGATTTTGAGCTGTATTTTGCATAATTAGTGGTGTGGGTTTATTGCTCATTAAATTGTTAAAATATAAAGAGGAAAATTTTAATTAGGCTTCTGGGATAAATATATAAAAATTAAAATTAGGGAACTGAATAGTAACCTGATTCGGAGTTTAATCCATATACACACACTATATAAATAAATGAATTAAAATTTGGTTTTTGCCATAGGAAAAAAAAGGGCAAAGCGGTGATTTTTATCAGGTACGAATTGGATCTTTTAATCATAAATTGGTGCCTTTTAAGATTTAAATTTCAATCTTGAACCTAAAAGTTTGACTGTGTTAACTATTTTTGAGAGTTATAATTGCACTATATGTTAGTTTAAGGTATAAATTCATGATTTTTTAACCTTTAAATTTTGATCTTCAAGCTTAAATTACTGATCATCATCCTTAAACTTTTGATCTAAAATTGATGTTTTTTAAGGTTGAAAGTTTAGAACTTCAAGCTTATATCAGCTAATAATTTCGCCTAAAACATTAATGGTTATAATTACATAAAGGTTTGGATAGTTGAAAGCTGCTACTATATGACAAGTTAGATCATAGACTTTTGTAATTTCAATCAGTGATATGTGCTCTAAAACTTTTAGATTTTACTTCAAAATCTGATTTTTCCCATTGAATAAGGTGTTTTGAATAAGCAGTCAAGCAATGGTTTTTTTCAATAAGTTGTTTTGAATTACGAGCTTTGTAGTCCAGGAGTTTTTGTCTTTGCTTATTGTTAAACCAGATAATACCAAAATATCTCATAAGTTGTTTTGTAGTCCGAGAGTTTTTATCAATAAGATGTTTTCAATTAGCAGTTTTGTACATGTTTTCATCTAGAATGTCGGTATCTTCCTCTTTTCAAATCTGTTGATCAACTTGATCGAGATCAATTCTGTTGCAACTACACTATTTGACAGCATTGGTATATTGCAGAAAACAAAAAAGGAACAGGCGACGACACTGAAGGTTATGAAATTTTTGGCTTGCAAAAGGAGAGATCCGAGGGAAAGGTAAATTTGAAATCACTTATATGCTTAATGATGGCTGAAAACGGGTGGGTCATGTGATTGAGTCACGTCTCTTGTTATGTTTAAGTTGTTTATATTCATTGTCCAACGATTGCAGAGCAATTGGTACCTCAGTGCCTTTTGAAAAAGCATTAGCTGACATACTTGATCACTTCAAACCTTCATTGGCGGGTGACCAAGACTTCCTTGAAAAGAGGCCCCAAAGTTATTGTTGCTAACTGTATAAGATCACTTAGGGAACAAATGAGATATAATATTTTGATTTTACATGTTCTTTTGTAATTGGTAGGCTTTCTCCGGGAATAAATGAGTTGGTCCAGAAGATACAAGAAAGAGGCAAGAGTGCTTATCTGATCTCTAGAGGATTTCGTCAAATGCTCAGTGTAAGCCAACCCCGAATTGCTTTATCGAACTGTAGCACAAGTCATTGTGTTTTGTAAAAGCAGATAATTAGTTAAGATTTTTGGAATTTTGAAAATTAACATATTTAAGAATGTATTGAAACCAAGATACTAAAACAATAGTCTACTCACATGTAGGTATACCATGTTGATTGTTACGAATACCAGAAGCAATAGAACTTTCTAGAACTAAAATATAAAGATATCTAGATTGCTTTTTTATGATGCCGACCAATTATACTTATTCACTAAAACCAATGGCATTGTCTATTTTAGGTAACGTCCTTCTTGAAAAGTTATTGTTGGGCCAGTCAAACAACGTTATAACGATAAAGAGCTATTGGTGAAAACTGATCAGGAAGCCGCGCTGTATTCAGTTTGTGTTATGAAATTTGTGTTCATAGGAAACTCAAATAGTCCAAGTGTAAAGGGTAAGTTGCAAGTTATTATTTGTACAAATCAAGTTTCTCGGTCTTTCAGAATATGTATACCATTTACGTATTTTGTCTTTATTTTTTTTCCACCTTTTTACATTATAGTTTTGTTGGATATCTATAGATGCTTGCTGTCAAAATACCATAAATCCTTGATTTTACCAATATCAAACCGCTATTCATGTTTAAACAGGAAGCATTCAAGATTCTGGTAACAATAACTGCATTGTCAGACGTACAGAACAAGAAACAGTTGAACAACGAATAACACAATCATAAGGTAACAGATTTCAGATATTCATATTAGTATAAAGGCTTGGCAACAATCTGTCCATCCTTTTACCATTTGCATTGTAATTACAGTCACGAATACTGGAAATTCTATTCACACCTCTTGCAACAACACGCAAGCACAGGAAGGTTTCGCTTCAAATATGATGCGTTCAGCCATTGGCAGCTACGTCACTTTTAGTACACTCATATGTCTAATGACATGGTGGCTCTAACTCGCGGATTACAGCCAGTCACCAGCATGCATATGCTTTGCGCAAAAGGAGGTTCAACCAAATATCTTCGGGTATGTTACAATACTAATGTACACGCATTCTAAACTTTGTAGAAGCCCTTGGTTGGCGTCCTCTTAGTTATTGTCTGTTCTAACCATTGTAGGGGCACCTGAACCACAATGCCAATCTTCAGCAAAAGATGACGCGCCACCAGCCATACCATCAGCAAGGCACCGACATTAGTGGCACGACTATCCCTCTTTCTGACTTCCGTAAAGGGACTCAAGCTTTTATGACTTTAGTTTGCAACATGATCATTGCAATCGGGAATATGCAGCAAATTCTTGCTTCGTTTTTAAACAGTCTCAACTACAGCTTTACACCTTTGTCCTTTTCAGTTGTTTTCAAGTCAGCATTAGTAAAACTCTGTGTATAAAAGTTGTAGATTGTCTACAGCGCAAATTGTAGCTGTAACTATTTGTCATTTCAGTTTAGACGCCTCTTATCAAACCTCTCATGTTATTGTACTGCTTACGTCTCAGGGAGCTGTGGAGATTGGTAATCTTTTAAGAGGACTTGGTGCTGCAAACTCACAGGGTTCTGGATATAGGAATCTCAGAGGTGCAGGGTATCAGCAAGGCGCCTATCCGCAGAACCTCAACACAGAAGGCCGCATAGTAAGATTTATTTTTAGAACAATGGTATTAGCAACTATATTATTGATTCAGTGTCAAATTGTGATTCGTAAACAGGTTATGTAGTAAAAATAAGGTTTAACAGAAAGCAGGGTGCGTGTGGCTATTTGTGAAAGTGTCGGTTCCAGAAAATCAAGTTTTTTTTCTTGCATTCTTGATCAAATCCTAAATATTCTTTGATAAACAACATTATAAATCAAATACAACGATAAAAAACCCCTGCGGCCGGCCGTCGCCATACTTGTTAGGATTTTATAGAACCAAAAAAGACCTTTTACATTTGTACCATACATAAGCAAACTTCCATATTCATATTTAATTGCCTTGATCCTATTCACAAAACAAATTAAGTTGGTTTTCACTAAACAAAAAGGTTTTTGCTCGGCTAGAAAGTTATCAATCCAATACTCGACTCGTAAAAATTTTTATGGAGGTCGGCTATTTTACATTTTAACCTTTCTAATTTATCAAGCAATATTGACCTTCGTGAAGTACATAAAGGTTTGTCAAGCTGAGTGGAGTGCATCATAAGGGTATCAATTACCTATATAGCTCGAGCTTTGAGATGATAACTAAGACTCGATCAAGATTGAATTGAGATTTGAGCTAGTCTTTTGACCTAGTTAAAATTTTGAGGTTGATATAACATGTCTTGGCTTGACTCATTAATTTAATGATAAAAATATGAGGATTTTTTTTATTATTTTATTTTATTTTATTTTTTATTTTTATTTTAATATTTACGAGTTATTTGAATATTGCAGTCGTTAACCCATATGTAGCAAGCTTAATTGAAAAATCCTTGCAATTGTTTGTTACGAGGTTTTAAACCCGCGCGTTGCCGCGGGGTGTTTTTATACAACAAATTCTCATACACATATAATAGCAAATAAAGGTAATAGTCTTTTGCGTCATTGCTACTTCTACATACGTACATGCTCAATTAGCCGCGCCTAGTCATGTCTATGCTTCACGGGTCAGTTCAAACTCTAGAAGCCTTTGTTGCTTGCAGCAAGCAAATAGCAAGAACGTAAGGAAAAATGCTACCAGTGGTACAACTGGCAACTGCCTATATAAATTTCCGCATATCAATATCCCTCCAACCACAACCACAAAGGAATCTGGCATTAAACAAAGTAAAAAAGCAAAAAAGTATTAGATTTTTAAAATGCAGCTATCAATATGAATTGTCAAATATTTAATAAGAAAGTTACAACTGCTGGAGAAGATGGGTCTTAAGAAGCAATAATTGTCTAATGATGCATATACATAAATTAAAGTTCTCTTAATGATGTGTTCTCCATTGTCACCAACTGTTTAGACAATATTCATATATAGTTTCATATCAATCAAATTAACAATGACGAAAAACATCAAAGCCAATAACTATCTTTACGTACTTCTAATTCTTTCTTGCTTACTCGTTCAGGTATGAAATAAAAAAGAATGATAAAACTAATGTGGCATGTGTTGGATGTTTTACAGCATTCGGGGTGTATTCTCGCATCACAAAACTGAATAAAATGAAAAACAATTACCGTTATTATCTTCTCACATAAGGTTAAACAAACCCTCTCTAACAAAGAAAAAATCAGTCCTTTATCCAAAGATAATGCATGACCAAATATAAGTCATAATACTTTTACAAACTGCCTCATTGTGTCTGACCCAAAAATTTTGTGACCGTCACCAAATAATAGGCAGAACATTTTTACAAATTGGTAAAAGGGCATCTGGATTAAAAAAAAGTAAGGGTCGCTATCGCATATTTCACAAAAGGTTTTTAAAAAATATCAGATTCCCACTGATGGATAATTATACTGAATATCAGTTATACAATTGACAAAAGTAGACGCACCTGTGTCTGCCTACGACACTGCAAAGTGCTCATGTTAAAGTAAATGCTTTACATCTTCTGAAGAATTCGAGTTGCTGTAAGATTAAGGCCTGAAAATGCTTACAAAATCAAAACATGAGCATGCTTTATAAAAAATTTACTTTAACACTCAGAAGATGTAAAGCTTAGAAAGGAACCTGAAACAATGATTGGTATTCCCAAATCATCTTTCGCAAATTATACAAGCATGTGATAGCCGTCCTGGGAAGATGGTGCGAAGAGCTTTGGTATAAGTGACCTACATTAGAAATTTGTGAAAGAAAGTAATATTCAATCAAGAAGACATTTTTTTAGTTGATTCATGAATGCGAACTATGGTAGTCTCGCCTCGACAACATCAGCGCATAAAAAACACTTGGAGACATTTTTACACTGAACTTGTGGATAATCTGCAATCAATTCCTCTTCTTCATCCTCTTCCTCATTTTCAACATTGTCATTATCGCTATCCTTGGCAAGAACCATAACCTCTGAAAGCAACAAATTTAACATGCAAAAGTATCATCAAATCCGATCATAAACACAACTTCATTAACTAAAAACTTTAAAAGGTAAAGCAAGAATTATTATTATTTTTTTTTCTTTTTTTGCGTTTGATGCTAATCAATTCTTGCATTTTATGAAAGTCTCTATATACCTGCTGCGTTTGAAGCCTTACAAACAACATCAACAAAGTAACCTACATTTTTTTTATTTGCGTTTGATGCTAATCAATTCTTGCATTTTATGAAAGTCTCTATATACATGCTGCGTTTGAAGCCTTACAAACAACATCAACAAAGTAACCTACAAAAAATTAGCCAGGGAAAAAAGGGAAAAAACTTTTTTACGTCATATTAGTTATGAGTATTGGAAGTCATATTAGTAAGTTATGAGTACTGCAAAATTTTAATAGTTATATGAGACGTTAAAAAGTTTGTTGCTATTGTTAAAGGCTGATAAGATGCCAACACATTCACAGAAAGTAATGCTAAAAAGTTATGAGTAGTGGAAGTCATATTATCCTGATACGGAAGTCGAAACATATGCATAAGATGTACCTTGTTGAGCATGTGTTCAAGACGCAATCGCATGAGCAACATCTGTTAGAGGTGCACGCTGAACATCTATGAGTATAGGCTACGCACATTCAAGTGTGTTGTCAGCATCTATTGGAGGCTGCTGCCTGTACCTTTTTTGGAGCACGGCTTCCAGGGTCATTTCCCTGAACGTGTACCAAACCTGGCATACCAAGAATGGGTAATATTAACTGAGAGTGCTCATTAAAATCCACAAACATATCGACAGCAAGTATCTGAGAAACTTCAGAAGTATTGCAAATCATATGATGCTCACACACAACAATCATCCCAGTGACATTTGTGTTTGTTTAAGATTTATAAAAAAAATATGCAAAGCATGCATTTAGTTTATTCGACATGGTAACAAACTAACGCCAAAAATCAGATACCAAAAGGGTCAAACAGGTCAGGTCGGCCGAGTTGACCCAAAACACTCTTGTCCAAAAAAAAGATCTCTTAAAACAAAAATATATCAACCAAACACTCCTAAAAATATACAACATACTCAATTGATGGTCAGTTTAAACTTATGAGCTTATGCGGTTTTGGCTTTTGTTTCATTACCCAATTTTATGTCCTATTTTCAAACTTATGAGCTTTGTTATATCAAAATAAGCTTATATAAGAAGATAGTGTTTGGAACTTTTTTAATTGTATCAAGATACGATACCTGATAAGTAATTTTCAACCGGCCAGAAGACACATCGTACGATCCAAAACCATTTACAGCCTTGGATAGGCAGCGATTACGTATAAATAAGCGAAACAATTTTTTAGTAAGGAAAGCGCATGAGTGACCAGCGGGTCAGTGCACTAACCTGTGAGAAGTCATATAAGTCATCACTTACACCCTGCTCCTCATGACGAATTTATCAGAGCTGTAACTAAATCCAGTTCAGTTGGATGGTCAACAAACAATAGGTTTGATGCCTGCATAGCACCAAACAGATAATATTGTTTAATAAGTCAAGATGTGAATAAAATGTTAAAGATGGTCTGTTTTGTGACCCCGAGATTCAAAGAAAAAGTAAAACATCCTACAAAACCAAGAATGGTCCTGGAGAAAGTCCATGTCTAGGTTCTTTGGTTGCTGCAAATACATCTCGTTCGATTGCTGCATAAACATGGTTGATGTACACCTGAAACATCGTGAAATAATAATCATGAGTAAATTCTAAACCAAGGACGACAATAATAGCTCTTCGTCAGCTTCATATGTATTATATCTACTGTGTAAAAAGCAAATAGTTCCAATCTACAATGCTATTCAATTGTAATAAAGTACAGAGAAAACATTTGAATATGAACAATCATGTTTTGGACATGTTCAGGTTACGTGGCTTTCATCGGCTAAGCAATTGGTCTGTGTCGTTTACATATGGTGAATGTGGGATAATGAATCAAATACCTGGTTGCAGTAATAAATAAAAATGAGCACATAAATACCAAATAATTTTGGTACTGAATCAGAATAAGAAATGTATCGTCTATTGATTGTAGGCATATTGTCACTTTTGATGGTTTAACTACAAACAGACTGATTACAAAGGCATATTGCTTTTAGGTGGCACTTTTAGTTATAAATCTATTTTTGGTACATGTGATGAATTAATTCAACATTACACTGTTGGTTATACATTTATTTTTTTACAGAAGCATATACTCAAAGGTAACATTGGTTAGTTTTTAGAAGCCAAATGATTGTTAAAAAAATTAGCCTTGTCCGAATTGTGATACCCCATCGTATAAGCTGCTTATAAAAACTTGCGTATACTCCTAATTAAGCCACTTATAAGCTGCTTATAAATAACCACTCCCGACCATTTTTGATTAAGCCACTATGTAACCCCTCTTTTGAAAAATCGTTTGCAGGCGCAAAAATATACATGCTACGGTCTAAATAACTTCGTACCCAAACGACCCGCAGCGTAGATGGCTGTTTGATGTTGCAATTTGTAAGAACTTTGAGTATATATAACGGAAAAGGATAACAAAGCACATTTCAAAAACAAAGGCACAATATTATCTTTGTATCCTTAATTCTGTATACACACATACCTTAACGAAGGCAGACACCAACCCCAACCCCAACTTGGTATTCAGAAAGGAGCTTCATCGAATTCGTCCTGCAAAAACCAAGTATACAACAAAATAAACAAAGCAATTCTCCAAACGTGAAAAAAACCCGCTGCTTTTAGTAGCTTATAGAAAATAAATCTAACGTTTTTGATTATGCACCTAAAATAAGCTTAACCAAACACCCCTTAACAACCTACTGCCCATTAACAAAAATTCAATAGGCTCAAGAAAAAACATATTTACAACACCCCATACCTAACAAATACAAAAAAAAAAGATTTTAAATAGGACATTATGATATTACTTACGTCTCTTAGGATTAAAAGTATCATCATATTTTTTTTGTACCTGTAAAAAAAATCAAAATCATAACAACGAAAACCCTAAATTAAAAAACCCCTAAAATTAAACATAACTAAATACAAACCCATCAAATTCGAACCTAATTAAACCTCAATTTCAATGCTCAGATTTCAATATAACAAAAATCTAAGAAACAAAAAAACACCAACTAAATATTCAAAACTAAAAAAATTAAAAGCTTCACTAACCACATCCTTCTGAACAGCAAAAGACATGGGAATCATATACACATCATCACATAAGTCTTCGAACCTGGAATCAAAGATAAAACCATGACTAAAATTAGAAACTTTTTATTAAAAAAAAAATAGCTCTAATAAAAAAGAATGACGAACCGCAGATTTGGGTGACGAACCGTAGTTAGGGTTTATAAACTTACCAATCGATCTGTAAGACGAAGAAAAATATATGATAATCAGATCTTTTTAGCGCGATCTGATAATTGCGTGTGTGTGTGTAGAAGAAGCTTCAAGAACACCCCCGTTATTTTTTTTGATCGTTGATTAATATGTGTCTGTGTCTATGTGTGTGTGTGTGTGGGTGTGGAAGAAGGGCTTTGGAAGGAAGCAAAACCTGTACACATACTCACATATGGACTGTAGTAATTACAAAAAAATCTGTGGGGAGCAATTTTGGTAGTAAAGCATGCTAACATGCTTGTACCATAAAGTCTGGCGAGAGCAAAATGGGGGAGCGGCACTGTTCATAAGCCCCCAGTAAATGTTATTTAGTATAATTCTTTCTCTAAAACGCATACACGTAACTTATGATATTTAAACTATGTATCTTTTGTTATGAGGTTAGCCGACTTACCACTAAACCATTGGCAGTGGTTTATATAAGGGAGGTGTTTGACACACTTTTATTTTTTATTTGCACATTTCAGTGTACAATACTACAATCAGTTAAGCATGTTATATACTGTATAAAATACAACTATTTAATGCGTAGAATATAGTGTGTCAATAAAAAATATGAATGTGCAAATCAATTCCCGAAGATATGAGAATGAGAGAATCACTTTCATTCTCATTATGGATGTTTGGTTTGTAGGTTTGGTTTTGAAATTAGGAGTCAAACCTATAAAATATGCATTTTCTAAACCCACCAAGTAAGTTGGGCTTCCAAACCCATTCCCATTTCAATTCCCATAGTCATACCATAACGTAAACCAAACGCCCCCTAACTTTTGACCTTTGTTCACTTCAAACACAAGGACCACAATAAAACCAAACATAAACTCGAAGTCCATTAATGTAACATACCTTTACCTTCTCTCATTAACCCCAACAACAACATAAATAAAAAAGTCCTTGTTTTTCGCTCCTCAAACCTTGTCCCTCATCACCATGGATTCAACAACACCATCTTCCTCAAAATTCATAAACCCTTTATAAAAATCAAAAACAAAAAGATACCCACGTCACAAGATTCAATTTTGATCAAAACCCATAAATCAAAAAAACAAAATTTACTAATAAATTATTATGTATAGATCTGGAGCTGTGATGGCATGGAATGTGTTCAAATTTTGTACGAACACTAAAATTCAAAAAGTTCATTGCTCACCGCTCATTGCCTCAAAAAGCTCCAAAAAGCTTTGCGCCAAACATAGCCTATATTTGATCAAAACTTACCAAAAATAAATTGTGTATTTGTCAAGAAAACCTGAAGAACGACTGATGATCTTTATGCCAATGTCTGTTTTGGTCCTTAAACTTTAAGATTATGTAACCATTTCATAAGTTATAACTCATTAGGATTTTAAAGGAACCAAAAAAGACCTTTTACATTTGTGCCATACATAAGCAAACTTCCATAGATATTTAATTGCCTTGATCCTATTCACAAAATAAATTAAGTTGGTTTTCACTTAAAAAGGTTTTTGCTCGGCTAGAACGTTATCAATCCAATACTCGACTCGTAAAAAGTTTTATGGAGGTCGGCTATTTTACATTTTAACCTTTCTAATTTATCAAGTAATATTGACCTTCGTGAAGTACATAAAGGTTTGTCAAGCTGAGTGGAGTGCATCATAAGGGTATCAATTACCTGATATAGCTCGAGCTTTGAGATGATAACTATGACTCGATCAATATTGAATTGAGATTTGAGCTAGTCTTTTGACCAAGTTAAAATTTTGAGGTTGATATAACATGTCTTGGCTTGACTCATTAATTTAATGATAAAAATATGAGGATTTTTTATTATTATTATTATTATTATTTTTTATTTTTTATTTTATTTTCTTTTTTATTTTTATTTTAATTATTTACGAGTTATTTGAAGATTGCAGTCGTTAACCCATATGTACCAAACTTAATTGAAAAATCCTTGTGATCGTTTGTTATTCTTTCTCCAAATCGCATACACGTAACTTGTGTGATGTTTAAACTTTGTATCTTTTGTTATGAGGTTAGCCGACTTACCACTAAACCATTGGCAGTGGTTTATATAAGGAAGGTGTTTGACATATTTTTATTTTTTATTTGCACACTTCAGTGTATCTTCAGTTAAAACATGTTATATATAAAATACAACTATTTGATGCGTAAAATAGAGTGTGCCGATAAAAAATATGAGTGTGCAAATCAATTCCCTAGGATACTGTTTGGTTTGAGGGTATAGGAATGAGAGAATCACTCTCATTCCCATTATAGATGTTTGGTTTGAAGGTTTAGTTTTGAAATTAGGAATCAAACCTATAAAATATGCATTTTCTAAACCCACCAAGTAAGTTGGGTTTTCAAACCCATAGTCATACCCTAACGTAAACCAAACCAAACGCCCCCTAATTTTTGACCTTTGTTCGAACAAAAGGACCACAATAAAACCAAACACAAACTCAAAGTCCATTAATGTAACATACCTTACCTTCTCTCATTAACCCCAACAACAACAAAATAAAAAGTCCTTGTTTTTCGCTCCTCAAACCTTGTCCCTCATCACCATGGATTCACCAACACCATCTTCCTCAAAATTCATAAACCCTTTATAAAAATCAAAAACAAAAAGATACCCACGTCACAAGATTCAATTTTGATCAAAACCCATAAATCAAAAAAAAAAAATTTACTAATAAATTATTATGTATAGATCTGGAGCTGTGATGGCATGGAATGTGTTCAAATTTTGTACGGCTTTAAGAGGGTTAGGTTCGATCATGATCTTGTTGGTTCTTGGTGTTGTTGGTGTTACATATTACGCTGTCGTTTTGTCTAATTATGGCCCTGCTTTGACATCTGGTGGCTTTGATTCCTTAATTGCTCTCCTTGTTTTAATCATCTTTCATATCCTGGTAATATGTTTATTTCAAGGTGTTTTTTTTTGTTTGTGTTTTAGTTCTAAATTTAGAAAGTTGTTGTAAAAATATGTTTTTTAGCTTAAAGTTGTGAGGTTTCAGATTTTGTTATTCTTTAGTTTGACCTTGTGTAAATATGTAGTAGTAGATGTTTGGTAATTTAAGGTAAATTTTAGCTAATGTAGTGAATTGAGTTGTAAGTTGTATTAATGATGGTAAGTATAAAAAAGGAAACAAATTTTTGTCATAGATTTTCTAGATAAAGTTGTTGTTGACCTTGCTTCACTGCTTACATAAGTTTGATTTTAGAGAAATATATTGGAAATTTGGAATTATTATAGTTAGTTGCCACTAAGCTTGGATAATGAGTTATGCAAAACTGGTTATCTAAGGGTAAAATAAGTAATTTTACCCATTCTTTTAATCGTATCTGCGAGACTTCTGTTCTCTGTGTTACAAACATTCTCTACTCTTTAAAAAAAAAATGTCATTTTTGATGGTTTAGTTATGAGTTTTTCCAGTAATCAGAACTTGGCAAACATTCACACATCTTTGTATCTGATTAATACCACTTTCAAAACAACTAAGCACGCTCAAAGACTTTTTTGAACACTTGTTATGTTACACCTAATTATCTTATCATGATTATTCATTTGAACAAAGTCACTTTCAAAACGCGCATCCAAATATCCTCTTCAAATCTGTACAATGACTGTATATAGACACGTTGTTGCTCAGTTGCATATATACTTTGTTTTCTGCTTCTTCATTTACACATTTATATGTAATGTGACAATAATATTTGATCCTAAATAACTACAATTATGTGATCCAGCTTGTGATGCTATTATGGAGTTATTTTTCTGTCGTCTTCACGGATCCGGGTGGTGTGCCACCTAATTATAGACCATTGATTGATCAAGAAAGAGGAGACATTGATCCATTGGATGCGTCTGAGTTAGGCCCATTGACTTCATCTGATCCAACCAATACAAGAATCCGTTATTGTCGGAAGTGTAACCAATTAAAACCGCCGCGGTGCCACCATTGTTCTGTTTGTGAGTTCATTCTCGTTCTTTTGTGGGTATCTATCATTTCTCGTGTAGGTTTTGATTATAAAGTATGTAACATGTTGTTGCTTTCTTTTAGGTGGGAGGTGTGTACTGAAGATGGATCATCATTGTGTGTGGGTTGTTAATTGTGTTGGAGCTCTAAACTACAAGTATTTTCTTCTGTTCCTGGTATGTTCTATAGATTATTACTTTCTCAAGTAGAAGTATTTGACTGTTTGCGAAATGTTTAAATTACTCCTTAATGGTGATAAAATAAACCAGAAGAATCTTGTGGATGAAAGTAGATATCATTATTAAACTGTAGTGATGAAATTTTATAAATTGCTAATCTATCGTGGAACCTAAAAAAGAAGGAACATTGCAAGTTCCATATGAATCATCATATTTCACACAGTGAGTATTTTTCATATCACTGTGTACTCTTGCTGAGAAGATGAAAGATATAAAGCATCAGACAATAAGATTGTTAGTTCTAGAAGCTCGTTGATAAAAGTTAATGCCTTTAGTAACATACAGTGATGATAACTGGATAATGTGTTATTTGTTTTGGAATTTGGTAAAAAGAAGCAATATCGAAACTTTTCAAGTCCTATGAAACATCCTAAGATGGAACTTATTTCAAATATATACCTATTGATAATTTGAACAGATTGTGAGCAAGGTTCTTGTGTGTTATTGATTAAACAAGGTGTCAAGGTGAAAGAGCTTTTTCTATGATCTTATATATTTGTAAAGTGACTAGTAAAACCTTCATCCTTGTCAAGGTGAAAGAGCTTTTTCTATGATCTTATATAACTTGTAACCTATTTTTCAAGATTACAACTGATGGTCAAATGCTTGCTTAAATTTATGTCCAGTCAAAACTTTGAAAATTGCTATTGAACAGCAAGAATTTTCTATTTGGTGCTTTTCTTATATGGCATCATTACAGCTGCCTGGTTTTTGTCTTATCTTGGTTTACTCATATAGTCCTTGAACTATACTTTATTAGAAATATATAAGGGATGTTTAGATATTGTAAATATTAATTTCATAATAATTTATAATTGTCTCCATTGCAAATCTTATACACGGGTATCACCATAATGTCTAATCTTTTGTGATATTTTTGTTGATTGATTCAGTTCTACACTTTTCTGGAGACAACTGTTGTAACTTTAGCCTTGTTACCACATTTCATACAATTCTTTAGTGATGGAGAGATTCCTGGGTCACCCAGCACTCTGGCAACAACCTTTCTCGCTTTTGGTATATCGAATGAATCCCTTTTTTATGATCTTTCATACCCTCTAGTTTCTGATTACCATGTTTACTTATGTAACCCTTCTATTGTTTTGCAGTGTTGAATTTGGCTTTTGCTTTAAGCGTTTTCGGGTTTCTGATCATGCACATATCGTTGGTGTCTGGTAATACCACGACAATTGAGGTATTCCATTCTTGTTTTTGGAAGTTTACATCCATATAGTTAGTAAAAATGGATCCGTGCAACGTTAAGTTGTGAGTTCAAGTTGTTTTGTAGGGGGATCAATGTTTCAGTTTGTTGATCGTTTAAACAAAAACAAATGGTCCTCAGAAGTCAAAAATCACCCCATGTCATATTTTCATCTTTGAAGGCTAATATCAGATATTTCGTAGTTAAAAAATATTGTTTTTGGTCCAAAATGTTCTATTGTG
This sequence comes from Artemisia annua, assembly GCA_014162995.1. Lineage (NCBI taxonomy): Eukaryota > Viridiplantae > Streptophyta > Magnoliopsida > Asterales > Asteraceae > Artemisia > Artemisia annua. Next base: position 22,725 of record LBNU01000384.1, read on the forward strand.
TTGTTACTTTTGAACAGTATTTGACCAATGGTCAAAACTTTTGTTAAACGATATACTTAGTCAAATGTTGCAAGTTTTTTTGGGGGTGGAGGTATTTGATAACTTAGTGAAATTTTTGTGAGAAACCTTTGTGGGACTCCCTTCTCAAATACATATGATTTATATACATTCATTGTAACAGATAAGTTCTTGATATATGTTATTATGATTAGGCATATGAGAAAAAGACTACACCAAAATGGCGTTATGATCTTGGTCGAAAGAGGAACTTTGAACAGGTACCATCCCCTTATGGTATATAATTTTTTCCTGTTATTCCAATCTGGATTGGTGTCATTATAGTAGCGTGTTAGAGATATTGTTAATAGCCAAATATTACTTTCAATTTATATTGCAATTTTCGTGGGACAGATAACATCATTATGTTTTAGTCTTTCGGACTACTAAAAATTCTGCTTTAAAAGGTAGTCCAATAGAAGAGTCGATGTTTGACTTTGAAAAGTCAACCCATTTTACTATAAGAACCACAAATATGAACCATACATACTTATGCAATCGTATTATAGTCATCCATCCAATATAAATTTAGCATAATATTCGACTTGTCAAATGTGTAAAATACACCTTTTTGGTTCATTATCATCAATTTATACTGGTGTTATTTATCGCTTTTTCAGGTATTCGGAACAGTACAAAGGTATTGGTTTATTCCTGCATACTGTGATGAAGACTTGCGACGAATGCCCGCCCTTCAAGGTATAGAGTATCCATCAAAGCCGGATTTGGACGCCCAAGAATTCTAAAACAGGGCATCAAAGAAACAGTTTTCGTGGTTTAAAGCATCAGCCCCGCGGGCTGCCCCAAGACACGATGCAATGAACTGATATTGGGTATAGGCGTCTTAACTTGATTAGATGTAGTAGTTCGACTGTAAGTGGGGAGGAGTTGGATGAACGGAATGTTTATTAGGTTTATGGGGTGTGAGTTGATGAAGTTAGTGCAAGTTATATATAGGTTTGCCAAGAAATGTACATTAGTAACATTTTTAAGAATTGCCCACACGTAATGAACTTGCAACTTGTGTTGCCTTTGCTTGCAATTATGGTTTATTACTTTATTTAGACTAACGGTTCTGGGTGGTGTGCATATAAGTTGCACCATGATGGCCTAGTTGTAAGGCACATAACCTCATCACAATAGATTAGGTTCCAATCTAGCTAGGTAAACATTTGAAAATGATCACGGAAAGAGCCTCGAAACGGCCACCTGAAAACTGCCACGGGAATACCTCGATTAGACCGCATATATTTGACTCAATTACCCGCTCTCCCGCTACTGGGATGGTGGTGAGGCACATAACCTCATCACAATAGATCGGGTTCAAATCTACGGGCACATAACCTCATCACAAATTCACAGCAGATCGGGTTCAAATATACCTAGGTACACATTTGAAAATGACCAAGGAAAGATCCTGGTAAGAGCCACGGGAATACTTATATTAGACCGCGCATATTTGAGTCAAAGACTCGCCCTCCCCGCCTTCCCTGCCACTGGGATACCTCGCTTTAGCTGCATATATCTAAGTTAAAGATTTGCCCTCTCTCAGTAACATGAACAAGAAAAACCTTGATAATATTTTCTTTACTTGCTTACGAGTTGTGACATGGTATATTGAAATGGATTATTGCACAAGGAGGATCAGGGACGGAACCAGGGGGTTCCCGAAAACCATATGGATTTTTTCGATGTAGTGTTATTTTTTGTAAAAAAAAAAAAACATCGATTTTTTCTAAACGTATCGTAAATGCATCCGGTTCATCGAAATGTGTTTCTATTATATTACGGTTAAAAATATTTTGTGCATCCGATTATATTTGGTCCTAGTTCCATCCCTGGAGGATGACTTTATACTTAATTATGCATTTCTTTAATATTAGTAAGCTTATGCATTCTTGAAAGATTCTCACATGGGTAGTTTAAGCTCAAAATTCTGACATGAGTTGTTTACACTATATTTCTGTAAATTCTTTGAGTTTTAAAAATGGATATAAAATTAGCCCCTAAAAATCTCAGAATTTACAGAACATGGTGTAAACAACTAAATTAGATCAACACTTGAGATTGGTTCTCTTATATTTAGCCCGAGCTATTCGTAAAACTCGAGCTTGTATAGGGTTTCAACTTGTTTGCCACACGAGCCTAAACGAACAAAACTCTAGCTCCTAAACACATGATATGAATTTTAGAATCCTATAATCAAATCAAATCTAATCACTAACCAATAACATGCTTCCTAGTTCTTATTTGATCCAAGATACTTTTCCTCAGTTTCTCCGTACCTCATGAAAAACGTGATTGGGTAACGTTGTTTTATTTTATACTTTTTCCTCAGTTTGCAAAGTTGTATAAAGTTTTGAGGGTTTATAACAACTTTCAAGAACCTAAAGGGGTTCAACTCTAAATATTTACACGTCAGCATTTCTAAATGTATCGTGAGACGTTGAGAACAATCTAGGACCAAAACAGCACGACAAAAAATATTCAAACCTATGAAAGACATTTAAACCTCAGTTTTCATAATTATGTTTTTTCCATTGCTTCTGATCCTATTGAACAGTTATTGATCAACAGGTATGCAATATATTTTTATAAATGTTTTTCTTTATATCTTCGTGTAGATATGATTTATCATTATCATTTCATTAGTAATTTATACAAAAACCAATGAATTTCAAATTATCTTCTGTAGGGTTTATGTTGGTCGCAGGGATGTTCCCAGAGTTTTCACGTGGGTGTTGCACAAATTTTTTCGGAACGGTCTTGCACAAATGTTTTGATTTTTTTTCATCGTATGTACTAAAATATGCACCATAAATACTTTTTACGCTAAACTCAAATAAAGTAGCAAAATATACTATCGGGGGTTGCATATGCTAAAGAAACACTTTTTCTTTTTGAAAATAGATTACATTTCGTGACTCAAAATCGGGTGTGGCACGGACTCCCAAGTGGATCCGTCCCTGGTTGGTTGTGTTATATATAATGTTAGGCCGTAGTTCTGCAGTTTTTATTTGAGGTTGTGTACAAACGAGGAATTAGGACATCAAGGATTTATGTACTTTGTGATTGTTGTTAAGGGAAAAGGCCACGAAAATGTATCTAACTTGTTATTTTTTGATCACTACGCAAAAATGGTAACATAGGTACATTTTTGTGGCTTTTGCCATTAGTTTAGTTCAGAGTAAATTACACCATTTGTCCCTGTCGTTTGGCCGAAATCACATCGCAAGTCCCCCGACTTTCATTTTTGCATGATGAATCCTTATACTGAAGTTTCGTAACACCATTCGTCCTTGTGGTTTGGCCGAAATCACATCGCAAGTCCCTCGACTGTTAGGGATAGGGATGTATAGTGTTACGAAACTTTATTATAAGGATTCATCATGCAAAAATGAAAGTCGAGGGACTTGCGATGTAGTTACACTTGATTAATATGTTGGCATGTTGCTACCTTGTTTTGTAGTAACAAATCCTAGTATATTTGGGTATATGTATATGTAGAGTGTTAGCATATGAATGTCTATATAGACATACGTATATAGAATTCGCAAGTCCTTAAAGAAGAACATCAAGGATTATCTATCAAGTTATTAAGTCCTAAATGAAGAATGGTTGGTATTTGATTCATGGGTATAGTATAATTTTGTTCTAAATTAAGAACCTTGGAATCGTTAGGATGCAGAGGGAAAGTCAAAATAGTGATGAAAGAATCAACCCTGAAGACCTAATTGATGGTTCTCGAGATTTTGGTTCTCATAGAAGTATGACGTCTAGCATCTTTGGAGGAAGGGATCCATTTGATGACCCGTTTTTCAAAAGACCGTTTGGGAGTTCGTTTGAGCCTAGCATCTTTGATACACGTAGTTCTTTTGATGATATGCCACATCTGAGTGCAAGTAGTTCGAAAGGGCTAGTTATTGAAGAGCTTGACAGCGATGATGAAGGTGAAACCCATGAAGGTGGTTCCACATCTGGCAAAGGTCCGCTTATAGAACATCCTGACGATGAAGGTATAATCAATATTGCTATTAGGTGGTGCCTTGTTTTGTTTTCAGTTAGGAATCACTATTTCTACTTTTATAAATTTCAGAATCTTGTATATCACTTTCCACTTAACCGACCATGGTCATCTGGCAGAGGAAGTGAAGAAGGATGTGCGGGTCAATGAGAACCATAACAGGTTTAATGGGACCAAACCCCAGGGCCAAAGTCAAAGTCAAAGTCAGAGTGTTAACTTCAAGAAAGTCACTTACGGTGGTATAGATGGAGCGTACTACACAGCCACAACAACCAGGAAGTCGGGCAGTGACGGAGTAAGTAATAAACATGTAGTACTATATTCACTTGAATCGTGTTTGCTGTTTTTTGTTAACATATTTTGCTTCGTGGTCAGGTTGTGCTCGAAGACAGCAAAGAAGCTGATAAAACAACAGGTCAAGCTACGCACAGGATTTCTAAAGGAATACACGACAAGGTGTGATTTCATTTTTGAACTATCATAGACCTAAAATGTATAGTATTGTTTTTCATACAAATATGTAACTATATTTTGTTATCTGATTTCCTTAGGGTCATTCTGTCACTAGGAAACTTGGTACAGATGGGAAAGTGGACACAATGCAGACCTTACACAACCTCAATGAAGGTAATGGTTTGTTAGTAATCCTGAAGCACGTTAATTCTTGATAATAATGCTAATTAGGTGACTTGAGGTTGGGAATCTAAGTTATGGTTGTTCCACAGATGAGTTAACTGGCTTTGAGCAAGCGTGGGAAGGTAATGCAGACAGGCAATTCCCAGGATGGAATGATCACTTTAATCCCTTTGAGACAGCAGGTAATAATCAGTCTGTCATAGATGAACCAATTTCTATACTTCCAAACATGCTAATAAACATCAATGTGGGTACATCATATATACACATTACACATCGAGTATATTAATCAATGTTGGATTTACAGGTTCTCGTAGCATGCGACCATTTGGCTTCTCACTGGAGAACAGTCGAAGGGGGAGCGAGGACCAGTTCTTCTTCTGGAGGACGACCTAAAAAGGTGGTTAGAATCAACATAGATTGAATGCATTGTTGACAACTGATATTAAAGACTTGTCAACTACATTACGGGTATATCGTGGACCGGTGTTCTATTAGTCTATTAAAATCAAGTAGATGTATGTGATTTTGTCCTCATGTATGTGGTACTAAACATTCATCAGAGTGTCTGCTATTACGAATTTACACAACATATTATTGTATTAGTTTCTATGTAATGTAGGGATATTTGTATGTTGGTTTTGAAAGTGATACTGTTATCCTATATGTTATACTGATACATGTTTGATACGTTGATTCAATATATATAAATAACAATGTTACAGATGGACTTAAAGCCCGCATGTATTAGTGGGCTAGGCCATATATGATTTGTATTATCTAACATAACCCTTGTAATCCGATATTCTATCATTATTTAATCAAGAAAATAAGGCAAAACATATGTCTACAAAAACCTACGGATTCGTATCCTTATAAATTTCGAACTGTCAACCGCCTGAAAAAAGAATAAATTTGAAAGGGTTTAACGAAAAACTCTCTGTGACACTTTGAGGAGGTTGATTATCATAATAGGGCAGTGCATTTAATATGGGTAGAACCCGTGCGTGTGAAGCGCCTGCAATCGGGATAGATTTAGGTACAACGTATTCATGTGTAGCTGTTTGGCAGAACAACCGAGTTGAGATCATTGTCAATGAACAAGGCAACAGAACCACGCCTTCTTGTGTTGCTTTCAGTGATGTGCAGGATTGTTTGATCGGCGATGCAGCCAAAAACCAAATAGCAATGAACTCTTCTAACACCGTTTTTGGTATAACTTTGTATACTTAAAAGTTTTTTATTTTTTTT
>LBNU01000384.1:30638-54491 GCA_014162995.1 Artemisia annua
AAAAAAACCCAAAAAAAAAAAAAAAAAAAAAAAAAAAAAAAAAAAAAAAAAAAAAAAAAAAAAAAAAAAAAAAAAAAAAAAAAAAAAAAAACCGGTTTAAACCGGTTTTTTTAAAAAAACCGGATAAAACCGGTTACATAACCGGAAAAAACCGGTATTTGGAAAAAATCGAAAACCGGTCTAACCGGTTCGGTTTTTTTAAAAACCGGTTTTTAAAAAACCGGTTGCGGTTTTTTTCCGGTTTAAAAAAAAAACCGGTTTGTATTTGCACCTCTACTTTGATTCAATATTTATAAATAACAATGTTACAGTCACAGATGGACTTAAAGCCCGTATGTATAAGTGGGCTAGGCCATATATGATGTAACTTGTATTATCTAGCATAACCCTTGTAACCCGATATGTTCTATCATTATTTAATCAAGAAAATACGGCAAAACATATGTCTACAAAAACCTACGGATTCGTATCCTTATAAATTTCGAACTATCAACCGACTGAAAAAGAATAAATTCGAAAGGGTTTATTGAAAAACTCTGTGTGACACTTGGAGGAGGTTGATTATCATAGTACGGCATTGCATTTAATATGGGTAGAACCCGTGTGTGTGAAGCGCCTGCGATCGGGATAGATTTAGGTACAACATATTCATGTGTAGCTGTTTGGCAAAACAACCGAGTTGATATCATTGTCAATGAACAAGGCAACAGAACCACGCCTTCTTGTGTTGCTTTCAGTGATGTGCAGGATCGTTTGATAGGCGATGCAGCCAAAAACCAAATAGCAATGAACTCTTCTAACACCGTTTTCGGTATAACTTTTTATACTTAAAAGGGTTTTTTTTTTTTTTTTTTNGCGGTTGCTCAATGAACCTACCGCTGCTGCTATTGCTTACCGTTTAGACCAAAAGGCTACCAACAGGGGTAGACCTATAAATGTGCTAATATTTGATTTGGGTGGTGGTACATTTGATGTCTCACTTGTTACTATCAATAAAGGGACGTTTGAAGTTAAAGCTGTCGGTGGTGACACTCATTTAGGTGGTGAGGATTTTGATAATCAAATGGTGAAATACTTTGTTGAAGAATTTAATAGAAAAGAAGGAAAAGATATTACCACCAACCCGAGAGCGTTGGGGAGGTTGAGGGTTGCTTGCGAGAAAGCAAAGAGGATTCTCTCCTCAACAACTTTTACATCAATAGAAGTTGATTGCTTGCATGATGGTGTTGATTTTTCATCAAAAATAACCAGGGCAAAATTTGAGGAGCTAAATATGGACTACTTTAACAAGTGTATGGAAACTGTGCAAAGTTGTATGAAAGATGCTCAATGGGACAATAGCATGGTAAATGAGGTGGTTATTGTTGGTGGGTCAACGCGGATTCCCAAAGTCCATCAAATGTTGCAAAAATATTTTGATGGTAAAAACCTCTGCAAGACAATAAATCCTGATGAAGCTGTTGCTTATGGTGCAGCTGTTTTGGCTGCAAATATGAGTGGCAAGGGAAATAAAATGGTTAAAAGTTTGGTTTTATTGGATGTCATTCCACTTTCCCTTGGTCATGAGACACTTGGACAAGTCATGAGAGTTGTAATCCCAAAAAACACACCTATACCCATTACGAAGGAGGTTACATCGCATACATATAGAGACAACCAACCTAGTTTTATGTTCAAGGTTTATCAAGGAGAGAGAAGTAGATCGACAGACAACATCTTAGTAGGTGAATTTGTTCTTGGAAACCTCCCTCTTGCCCCTAGGGGAGTTACAAAAGCTAACATCCGTTTTGACATTGACGCCGATGGAATTCTGAAAGTTTCTGCCGAGGAACCGTTAACTGGTCAAAAAAACCACATCACAATTACCAAAGATAAGAGATGTCTGTCAAAGGAAGAAACCGACAAGATGTTACAAGATGCAAAGAGATACAAAGCTGATGATGAAGACTACAGAAAGATGAGAAATGCATATATTGCATTGTACGATTATGTTTATGACATGAAAACCAAAGTGAATGATGACAACATCAGGCAGCAGCTAAGTCAGGAAGATATGAGAAAGATGGATGATGTGGTTCAAGAGGCTTGGGAATGGCTTGAAACAAATACGCTAGCGGAAATCGAGGTGATAAAGAATAAAAAGAAGGAACTGGATTGTGTGTATAACTCAATAATTGGTCAGTTTATGTGAGGAATGAGAGGGAGCTCAGTATACAACCAACAATGATCTTCTTCGTCCAGAAGTTTTATTTTTCTTTCTATATTTTGTTTCAGCTTTTGTGACTCAATGACACGAATTGCCTGTTGCTTCAAGTGTTAGATTGTGCGATTTCTTTTTCTTGTATTTTTCTTTCTTTTTTGGTGAAACTGAAAACATATTACCACCAAATCATAGTAAGATTTTTACTAAATGGACCAAATGATTTTAAGACATGCCTTAAAAACTAAATCGCCATCAACAATTTAAAGCAAAACATACCAATCACTATACAGAGTAATACTCACTATATGAAGTCCCACATATATTAGCGAGAAATGATAGGTCCACAAACAAATTCCCACAAAAAGAATCCAGAAACTGATGTGGCGGAGAGTGATTGGTTCAATGAGAGAGAGGGGAGAGAAACTCACCAATGACACACTGCCACATCATACTTGCAAGGCACCAATTGCCATACAAAATGATCCAAATGATATTTTGTTGGGGGGGGGGGGGGCAGTGCGGAGCAGATCAACTCGAAGGGTGAAACGAGCGATCAGAATGACTCGATAAAGGTACAAACATTATAGCAAAATCAAAATGTCCGGGTCGTTTAATTACACACAAAATTCCTAAGCCATTTTACGATTCCAGTAAAAGAATTTGAAGGTTCAATTTAAGTTATTTTCTCTCTTGTATAGGGCACTTTAACTTCTATGATGAGGGCGCCACTTCCTTTTGCAACTAATTTAACCATTTTCTCTACTAAATTAGCTATTCCGGTGAAGCTTTATTGGGGGCATTTCCCCCCACTCCTTACAAGGTGGCTCTGCCCCGCGCGGGGGGTGTTAACAAATCAATGTCGAATTTACAGTAGCATGCGGCCATTTGGCTTGGGACTAGAGGAACAATGGAGCGAGGACCAGTTCTTCTTCTGGAGGACGACCTAAAAAGGTGGTTAGAATCAACATAGATTGAATGCATTGTTGACAACTGATATTAAAGACTCGTCAACTACATGACGAGTATATATCGTAGACCGGTATTCTATTAGTCTATTAAAATCAAGTAGATGTATGTGATTTTGCCCTCATGTATGTGGTACTAAACATTCATCAGAGTGTCTGCTATTACGATTACACAACATATTATTGTATTAGTTTTTATGTAATGATACTTGTTATCGTATATCTTATACTGATACATGTTTGATACTTTGATTTAGAGGTGCAAATATACCGGTTTTAACCGGTTTTCGGTTTTCCCAAAACCGGTTTTAGAAAAACCGGTTTTTCTAAAAACCGGTTTCGGTTCGGTTCGGTTTTTTCGGAGTCGGTTTTTTTCGGTTAAAAATGTTCGGAACGGTTTTTTTCGGTTATAAATTTTCGGAATCGGTTTTTTTCGGTTTTTTACCGGTTCGTTTTTTTCGGTTATAAATGTTCGGATTCGGATTTTTTTTCGGTTATTTACCGGGTTCATTTTTTTTCGAAATTTTATTAAAAACTTCGAACGTTTATTTAATAAACTTGTTAATTATCAAAAATATAATTAAACAATATTCTCATAAAGGTTTGTAAATATGTAGGTGTTTAGTAAATATGTAATTGTTTTGTAAATGAAAATATATTAAAAGTTCTAAATTTAGAAAGTTATGTAAAAATATGGATTTTAGCTTAAAGTTGTGATTTTTGAGATTTTGCTATTCTTAGTTTGAAGCAGATGCTTGGTAATTTAAGGTAAATTTTAGCTCATATAGTTAATTGACTTATAAGTTGTATTAATGATGGTAAGTATAAAAAAGGAAACAAATTTTTGTCATAGATTTTCTAGATAAAGTTGTTGTTGACCTTGCTTCACTGTTTACATAAGTTTGATTTAGAGAAATATATTGGAAATTTGGGATTATTATAGTTATACAAAACTGGTTATATAAGGGTAAAATAAGTAATTTTACCCATTCTTTTAATCTTATCTGCGAGACTTATGTTCTCTGTGTTACAAACATTCTCTACTCTTTAAAAAAAATGTCATTTTTGATGGTTTAGTTATGAGTTTTTCCAGTAATCAAAACTTGGCAAACATTCACGCATCTTTGTATCTGATTAATACCACTTTCAAAGCAACTAAGCACGCTCAAAGACTTTTTTGAACACTTGTTATGTTACACCTAATTATCTTATCATGATTATTCATTTGAACAAAGTCACTTTCAAAACGCGCATCCAAATATCCTCTACAAATTTGTACGATGACTGTATATAGGCACGTTGTTAAGTTGCATATATACTTTGTTTTCTGCTTCTTCATTTACGCATCTATATATATAATGTGTCAATAATATTTGATCCTAAATAACTACAATTATGCGATCCAGCTTGTCATGCTATTATGGAGTTATTTTTCTGTCGTCTTCACGGACCCGGGTGGTGTGCCACCTAATTATAGACCATTGATTGATCAAGAAAGAGGAGACATTGATCCATTGGATGCGTCTGAGTTAGGCCCGTTGACTTCATCTGATCCAACCAATACAAGAATCCGTTATTGTCGGAAGTGTAACCAATTAAAACCGCCGCGGTGCCACCATTGTTCTGTTTGTGAGTTCATTCTCGTTCTTTTGTGGGTATCTATCATTTCTCGTGTAGGTTTTGATTATAAAGTATGTAATATGTTGTTGCTTTATTTTAGGTGGGAGGTGTGTACTGAAAATGGATCATCATTGTGTGTGGGTTGTTAATTGTGTTGGAGCTCTAAACTACAAGTATTTTCTTCTGTTCCTGGTATGTTCTATAAATTATTACTTTCTCAAGTAGAAGTATTTGGCTGTTAATGAAATGTGTAAATTACTCCTTAATGGTGATAAAATAAACCAGAAGAATCTTGTGGACGAAAGTCGATATCATTAGTAAACTATAGTGATGAAAATTTGTAAATTGCTAATTTATCGTGGAACCTAAAAAAGAAGCATCAGACTGTTAGATTGTTAGTTCTAGAAGTTTGAGGGATGGTGAAATGTCTAAAATTCCCTTCAGATGGTGATAAACCAAAAGAATCTCGTCGTATAAAATTCAATGCCTTTAGTAACATACAGTGATGATAACTGGATAATGTGTTATTTGTTTTGGAATTTGGTAAAAAGAAGCAACATCGTAACTTTTCAAGTCCTATGAAACATCCTTAGATGGAACTTATTTTAAATTTAATGCTCAGGAATTTCAATTTTAGTTCAATAAGTTTGACCAGTTATATGTACATCAGCATGGTATTCTCTGGGGCATATGATGTGATTTCATAGAAGCAATAATATTGTGGAAGAAAATATATACCTTATGATAATTTGAACAGATTGTGAGCAAGGTTCTTGTGGGTTATTGATTAAACAAGGTGTCAACGTGAAAGAGCATTTTTTTATGATCTTATATATTTGTAAAATGTATGTGTACTCGGGCAGACAGTTACAAACTTATGCAGAGTACAGTGACTAGTAAAACCTTCATCCCTGGGCAGTTATAACGTATTTATCAATATTACAACAGATAGTCAAATGCTTGCTTAAATTTATGTCCAGTCAAAACTTTGAAAATTGCTGTTGAACAGCAAGAATTTTCTATTTGGTGCTTTTCTTATATGACATCATTAGTCATTACAGCTGCCTGGCTTTTGTCTTCTCTTGGTTTACTCATATAGTCCTTGAAAAAATACTTTATTAGAAATATATAAGGGATGTTTATATATTGTAAATATTAATTTCATAATAATTTATAATTGTCTCCATTGCAAATCTTATACACGGGTATCACCATAATGTCTAATCTTTTTGTGATATTTTTGTTGATTGATGCAGTTCTACACTTTTCTGGAGACAACCGTTGTAACTTTAGCCTTGTTACCACATTTCATACAATTCTTTAGTGATGGAGAGATTCCTGGGTCACCCAGCACTCTGGCAACAACCTTTCTCGCTTTTGGTATATCGAATGAATCCCTTTTCTATGATCATTCATACCCTCTAGTTTCTGATTACTATGTTTACTTATGTAACCCTTCTATTGTTTTGCAGTGTTGAATTTGGCTTTTGCTTTAAGTGTTTTCGGGTTTCTGATCATGCACATATCATTGGTGTCTGGTAATACCACGACAATTGAGGTATTCTGCTCTTGTTTATGCAAGTTTACATCCATATAGTTAGTAAAAATGGATCCATGCAACCTTAAGTTGTGAGTTCAAGTTGTTTTGTAAGGGGATCAATGTTTCAGTTTGTTGATCATTTAAACAAAAAGAAATGGTCCTCAGAAGTCAAAAATCACCCCATGTCATAATTTCATCTTTGAAGGCTAATATCAGATATTTCATGGTTAAAAAAATATTGGTTTTCATCCAAAATGTTCTATTGTGTTGTTACTTTTGAACAGTATTTGACCAATGGTCAAAACTTTTGTTAAACGATATACTCAGTCAAATGTTGCAAGTTTTTTTGGGGGTGGAGGTATTTGATAACTTAGTGAAATTTTTGTGAGAAACCTTTGTGGGACTCCCTTCTCAAATACATATGATTTATATACATTCATTGTAACAGATAAGTTCTTGATATATGTTATTATGATTAGGCATATGAGAAAAAGACTACACCAAAATGGCGTTATGATCTTGGTCGAAAGAGGAACTTTGAACAGGTACCATCCCCTTATGGTATATAATTTTTTCCTGTTATTCCAATCTGGATTGGTGTCATTATAGTAGCGTGTTAGAGATATTGTTAATAGCCAAACATTACTTTCAATTTATATTGCAATTTTCGTGGGACAGATAACATCATTATGTTTTAGTCTTCGGTCTACTAAAAATTCTGCTTTTAAAAGGTAGTTCAATAGAAGAGTCGATGTTTGACTTTGAAAAGTCAACCATTTTACTTTAAGAACCACAAATATGAACCATACATACTTTTGCAATCGTATTATAGTCATCCATCCAATATAAATTTAGCATAATATTCGACTTGTCAAATGTGTAAAATACACCTTTTTGGTTCATTCATCAATTTATACTGGTGTTATTTATCGCTTTTTCAGGTATTCGGAACAGTACAAAGGTATTGGTTTATTCCTGCATACTGTGATGAAGACTTGCGACGAATGCCCGCCCTTCAAGGTATAGAGTATCCATCAAAGCCGGATTTGGACGCCCAAGAATTCTAAAACAGGGCATCAAAGAAACAGTTTTCGTGGTTTAAAGCATCAGCCCCGCGGGCTGCCCCAAGACACGATGCAATGAACTGATATTGGGTATAGGCGTCTTAACTTGATTAGATGTAGTAGTTCGACTATAAGTGGGGAGGAGTTGGATGAACGGAATGTTTATTAGGTTTATGGGGTGTGAGTTGATGAAGTTAGTGCAAATTATATATAGGTTTGCCAAGAAATGTACATTAGTAACATTTTTAAGAATTGCCCACACGTAATGAACTTGCAACTTGTGTTGCTTTTGCTTGCAATTGTGGTTCATTACTTTATTTATACTAACGGTTCTGGGTGGTGTGTTTATTGATTATTACATGTTGCGGTTGGTGTGCATGTAAGTTGCACCATCACCATATGGCCTAGTGGTAAGGCACATAACCTCATCACTATAGATTGTGTTCAAATCTAGCTAGGTATACATTTGAAAATGATCAGGGTAAGAGCTTCAAAACGTCCGCGGGAATACTTCGGTTAGATCGCGTATATTTGAGTCAATTACCCGCCCTCCCACCACTGGGATAGTGGTAAGGCACATAACCTCATCACAATAGATCGGGTTCAAATCTACGGGCACATAACCTCATCACAATAGATCGGGTTTAAATCTACCTAGGTAAAAACATTTGAATGACCGAGGAAAGATCTTGGTAACGGCCAAGGGAATACCTAAGTTAGACCGTGTATATTTGAGTCAAAGACTCGCCCTCCTCGCCTTCCCCGCCACTAGGATATCTCGATTTAGTTGCGTATATCTAAGTCAAAGATTTGCCCTCTCTAGTAACATGAACAAGAAAAACCTTGATAATATCTTCTTTAATTGATTACAAGTTGTAACATGGTATATTGAAATGGATTGTTGCACAAGGAGGATGACTTTATATACTTATGCATTTCTTTAAAATTAGAAAGCTTATGCATTCTTAAAAAATTCGAGTAGTTTAAGCTCATTTGACCTTTGTCCTAAAAATTAGGCTATATAGGTTTTAAATAATAGATGAATACTGGCGCAAAGCAACAATGTATAGTGTCAAATAATAATGCTTGTGAAATCGTGATTTTGGTTTGACCTTGATGCAAAGTGTATGTTTTTTTTTAAATTAATACATTGTGTGTTTTTGAAAAGTTGTCAAGTTTAGAACTGATCAAGAAAATACATAATTTAAGTTATCAAGTTTTTTAAAAGTTGTCAAATTTAAAAAGTACATATGAGTAATTTAAGCAAACTACATTAATTTAAGTTTTAAGATTCAAGAAAACATACATTCTTTATAGAGCAATGCTAGACCTACTCACAGAATCACACAAAAAATTCACACGCTGATGTGTCAGCGGGTGATTAGTGCATTTTCTGACAGTTTGTTTCTTCTCTCTCTTATTAAACCAATAAGTGGATTTTGCAAACACACAACGCTTGAGATTGGTTCTCTTATATTTAGCTCGAGCTATTTATAAAAGTCGAGCTCATATATGTTTTGACTTGTTTGCCATACGAGCCTAAACGAAAAAAACTCTAGCTCCTAAACACATGATATGAATTTTGGAATCCTATAATCAAATCAAATCTAATCACTAACCAATAACATCCTTCCTAGTTCTTATTTGATCCAAGATACTTTTTCTTCAGTTTCTCCATATCTCATGAAAGACGTGATTGGGTAACGTTGATTTATTTTTACACTTTTTCACCAGCTTGCAAAGTTGTATAAAGTTTTGAGGGTTTATAACAACTTTCAAGAACCTAAAGGGGTTCAACTCTAAATATTTACACGTCAGCATTTCTAAATTTATCGTGAGAAGTTGAGAACAATCTAGGACCAAACAGCACGACAAAAAATATTCAAACCTATGTAAGACATTTAAACCTCAGTTTTCATAATTCTAGCTGTTTTTTCCATTGCTTCTGATCCTATTGAACAGTTATTGATCAACAGGTATGCAATATATGTTTATAAATGTTTTTCTTTATATCTTCGTGTAGATATGATTTATCACTATCATTTCATTAGTAATTTATACAAAACCAATGAATTTCAAATTATCTTCTGTAGGGTTTATGTTGGTCGCAGGGATGTTCCCAGAGTTTTCACGTGGGTGTTGCACAAATTTTTTCGGAACCGTCTTGCACAAATGTCTTAATTTTTTTTCATCGTATGTACTAAAATATGCACCATAAATACTTTTTACGCTAAACTCAAATAAAGTAGCAAAATATACTATCGAGGGTTGCATATGCTAAAGAAAGACACTTTTTCTTTTTGAAAATAGATTACATTTCGTGACTTAAAATCGGGTGTGGCGAGTCCCTAGTGGATCTGTCCCTAGGTGGTTGTGGTTATATATAATTTTAGGCTGTCGTTCTGCTGTTTTTATTTGAGGTTGTGTACAAACGAGGAATTAGGACATCAAGGATTTATGTACTTTGTGATTTTTGTTAAGGGCAAAAGGCACGGAATCGTATCTAACTTGTCATTTTCTACTAAGCAAAAAATGGTAACACATGTACATTTGGTGACTTTTGCCTTTTAGTTAAATTTGGATACACTTGATTAATATGTTGGCATGTTGCTACCTTTTTTTGTAGTAACAAATCCTAGCATATTTGTATATATAATCAAGGTATATGTATATGTGTTACAGTGTTAGCATATGAATGTCTATATAGACATATTTATATAGAATTCACAAGTCCTTAAAGAAGAACATCAAGGATTATCTATTAAGTTTTTAAGTCCTAAATGAAGAACGGTTGGTATTTGATTCATGGGTATAGTATAATTTTGTTCTAAATTAAGAACCTTGGAATCGTTAGGATGCAGAGGGAAAGACGAAATAGAGATGAAAGAATCAACCCTGAAGACCTCATTGATGGTTCTCGAGATTTTGGTTCTCATAGAAGTATGACGTCTAGCATATTTGGAGGAAGGGACGATCCATTTGATGACCCGTTTTTCAAAAGACCGTTTGGGAGTTCGTTTGAGCCTAGCATCTTTGATACACGTAGTTCTTTTGATGATATGCCACATCTGAGTGCAAGTAATTCGAAAGGGCTAGTTATTGAAGAGCTTGACAGCGATGATGAAGGTGAAACCCACGAAGGTGGTTCCACATCTGGCAAAGGTCCATTTATAGAACATCCTGACGATGAAGGTATAATCAATATTGCTATTAGGTGGTGCCTTGTTTTGTTTTCAGTTAGGAATCACTATTTCTACTTTTATAAATTTCAGAATCTTTATCACTTTCCACTAAACCGACCATGGTCATCTGGCAGAGGAAGTGAAGAAGGATGTGCGGGTCAATGAGAACCATAACAGGTTTAACGGGACCAGAGCCCAGAGCCAAAGTCAAAGTCAAAGTCAAAGTCAAAGTGTTAACTTCAAGAAAGTTACTTACGGTGGTATAGATGGAGCGTACTACACAGCTACAACAACCAGGAAGTTGGGCAGTGACGGAGTAAGTAATAAACATGTTATATACACTTGAATCGTGTTTGCTGTTTTTTGTTAACATATTTTGCTTCGTGATCAGGTTGTGCTCGAAGACAGCAAAGAAGCTGATAAAACAACAGGTCAAGCTACGCACAGGATTTCTAAAGGAATACATGACAAGGTGTGATTTCATTTTTGAACTATCATAGACCTAAAATGTATAGTATTGTTTTTCATACAAATATGTAACTATATTTTGTTATCTGATTTCCTTAGGGTCATTCTGTCACTAGGAAACTTGGTACAGATGGGAAAGTGGACACAATGCAGACCTTACACAACCTCAATGAAGGTAATGGTTTGTTAGTAATCCTGAAGCATGTTAATTCTTGATAATAATGCTAATTAGGTGACTTGAGGTTGGGAATCTAAGTTATGGTTGTTCCATAGATGAGTTAACTGGCTTTGAGCAAGCGTGGGAAGGTAATGCAGACAGGCAATTCCCAGGATGGAATGATCACTTTAATCCCTTTGAGACAGCAGGTAATAATCAGTCTGTCATAGATGAACCAATTTCTATACTTCCAAACATGCTAATAAACATCAATATGGGTACATCATACATACACATTACACATCGAGTATATTAATCAATGTTGGATTTACAGGTTCTCGTAGCATGCGACCATTTGGCTTCTCACTGGAGAACAGTAGAAGGGGGAGCAACGACAATGGAGCGAGGACCAGTTCTTCTTCTGGAGGACGACCTAAAAAGGTGGTTAGAATCAACATAGATTGAATGCATTGTTGACAACTGATATTAAAGACTTGTCAACTACATTATGGGTATATCGTGGACCGGTGTTCTATTAGTCTATTAAATTAAATAGATGTATGTGATTTTGTCCTTATGTATGTGGTACTAAACATTCATCAGTGTGCTATTACGAATTTACACAACATATTATTGTATTAGTTTTTATGTAATGTAGGGATATTTGTATGTTGGTTTTGAAAGTGATACTGTTATCCTATATCTTATACTGATATACATGTTTGATACTTTTGATTTTAGAGGTGCAAATATACCGTTTTAACCGGTTTTCGGTTTTCCCAAAACCGGTTTTAGAAAAACCGGTTTTTTCTAAAAACCGTTTCGTTCGGTTCGGTTTTTTCCGGAGTCGGTTTTTTTCGGTTTAAAAATGTTCGGAACGGTTTTTTTCGGTTATAAATTTCGGAATTCGGTTTTTTTCGGTTTTTTACCGTTCGTTTTTTTCGGTTATAAATGTTCGGATGTCGGATTTTTTTTCGGTTATTTACGGGTTCATTTTTTTTTTCGAAATTTTATTAAAAACTTCGAACCGTTTATTTTAATAAACTTGTTAATTATCAAAAATATAATTAAACAATATCTCATAAAGGTTTGTAAATATGTAGGTGTTTAGTAATATGTATTGTTTTTGTAAATGAAAATATATTTAAACGTAGAATTGACATTACTTGAAACGACGTACTAAAAATTATTTTACAACTACGATTACAACATTAAACTAAGAAAGAAGGAATTAAAACCATTAATCGTTTGAAATTTAGCCCGCTCTTGTAATATCCCGCTCCAGTAGTTCTGTATATTTTTTGATTTGAATTTTAAAAGTTTAACCGCCCATAGTACAATATCCCGCCTCAATCTCGGGGAATTTGAATTTCCTAAACACCCCTATATTAAAGCATCACATGACATTAAAAAAAACTAGGTTTGCACACACTTCACTTTCTACGAGTTTCATGGCTTGCGTTGGTAGTATGAGAGAATATGATACAGACATATGACTTAAACATAGAATACATCAAAGTTATCATAGTGATCCCCTTCTTTGGAATACGGTTACAGAAAAGAGATATACAACACATAAATACTAGAATCTTCGGTTAACAAACATATGATAACAGAAGTGGCAAGAATAGATTGTGAATGTCAAATTCATGAATTTTACTTGAGCGTGCACATAATGAACAGGTTCAATGATCGAAATACATATATACAACCCACTGCAATGAACATTTTCAGAGGAACGCTTTGGTGGCCGGCTTCAAGTTATTCAAGTGTGTTCATTGTGAGAAAAAAACAACCACATATGGAACAATAATAAGGGATTAATGGCTTTTGTTGTTCTTTTTAATGGTTTGTATTTGTTATTTCACGTATAGATAGAGGTTGTAAATAATACACGATAAATACGATATAATAGAATAATATAATTGATTCTCACCGCCCTTAAGAAATAAGATAAAAGAAATTTAAAATACTAATTCCGCCATATTCAAGTGATTTGATCATCTCGCTTCCTGTTTGAATTTTGAAATATAAATGTATCCCGTTTCAATAAACCCTATTTGTTATTATTTTTATTTGAATATAATATAATTAATAATTAATAAATTTCTCGGTAAAAAACATTCAAACGCCACTAATTTTATTTTATATTCCGAAAATCTTTTATTTATATCCGATATTGTTTAAAATATTACATATTATAATATATATATTTTATTTATATTACCGAAATTATATATTTTATAAGGGCCACGTGGGTTGTATTTAAAAAAAAAAAAAAAAAAAAAAAAAAAAAACCAGGTTTAAACCGTTTTTTTTAAAAAAAAACCGGATAAAACCGGTTACATAACGGAAAAAACGGTATTTAGAAAAAATCGAAAAACCGGTCTAACCGGTTTCGTTTTTAAAAACCAGAGATATAAATATAAATATTAAAAAAACGGTTGCGGTTTTTTTTCCGGGTTTTAAAAAAAAAACCGTTTTGTATTTGCACCATCTACTTTGATTCAAATATTTTATAAATAACAATGTTACGTCACAGATGGACTTAAAGCCCCGTATGTATAAGTGGGCTAGGCCATATATGATTTGTATTATCTAACATAACCCTTGTAATCCGATATTCTATCATTATTTAATCAAGAAAATAAGGCAAAACATATGTCTACAAAAACCTACGGATTCGTATCCTTATAAATTTCGAACTGTCAACCGCCTGAAAAAAGAATAAATTTGAAAGGGTTTAACGAAAAACTCTCTGTGACACTTTGAGGAGGTTGATTATCATAATAGGGCAGTGCATTTAATATGGGTAGAACCCGTGCGTGTGAAGCGCCTGCAATCGGGATAGATTTAGGTACAACGTATTCATGTGTAGCTGTTTGGCAGAACAACCGAGTTGAGATCATTGTCAATGAACAAGGCAACAGAACCACGCCTTCTTGTGTTGCTTTCAGTGATGTGCAGGATTGTTTGATCGGCGATGCAGCCAAAAACCAAATAGCAATGAACTCTTCTAACACCGTTTTTGGTATAACTTTGTATACTTAAAAGTTTTTTATTTTTTTTTCCTTGTGTCTAGGTTTTAGTTTTAATTGTCAAATTTATGTTCAAGCTTTGGTTTGTTTACTGGCATTTACAGTTTTTGAGCAAGATATCACATATTATATGCATGAAAAAAGATAATCCTAGACGAAAGTCAGAAACTATACAAATAATAATATGTAAAAAAAGTATAGATGCCCAGAAATTTGGTTTGATTGATTCTTATTCAATGTCATGAATTTTGTGTCATACTAACTTTTTTCAGATGCTAAACGACTTATCGGTAAGAGGTTTCATGATGCCACGGTGCAAAAGGACATGAAAGTTTGGCCTTTCAAAATTGCAGAGGGGATTTGTGGTAAGCCTAAGATCGAAGTTTCAGACAAAGGTGTTAAGAAGTTGTTTGCTGCTGAAGACATATCGGCAATGGTTCTTACAAAGATGAAAGAGGTAGCTAATGCATACCTCAATGCCGACGTGAAATCTGCTGTGATAACAGTTCCTGCTTATTTTGATGATTTACAACGTCAAGCAACAAAGGATGCAGCGGCTGCTGCTGGCCTTGATGTTCTGCGGTTGCTCAATGAACCTACCGCTGCTGCTATTGCTTACCGTTTAGACCAAAAGGCTACCAACAGGGGTAGACCTATAAATGTGCTAATATTTGATTTGGGTGGTGGTACATTTGATGTCTCACTTGTTACTATCAATAAAGGGACGTTTGAAGTTAAAGCTGTCGGTGGTGACACTCATTTAGGTGGTGAGGATTTTGATAATCAAATGGTGAAATACTTTGTTGAAGAATTTAATAGAAAAGAAGGAAAAGATATTACCACCAACCCGAGAGCGTTGGGGAGGTTGAGGGTTGCTTGCGAGAAAGCAAAGAGGATTCTCTCCTCAACAACTTTTACATCAATAGAAGTTGATTGCTTGCATGATGGTGTTGATTTTTCATCAAAAATAACCAGGGCAAAATTTGAGGAGCTAAATATGGACTACTTTAACAACTGTATGGAAACTGTGCAAAGGTGTATGAAAGATGCTCAATGGGACAATAACATGGTAAATGAGGTGGTTCTTGTTGGTGGGTCAACGCGGATTCCCAAAGTCCAGCAAATGTTGCAGGAATATTTTGATGGTAAAAACCTCTGCAAGACAATAAATCCTGATGAAGCTGTTGCGTATGGTGCAGCTGTTTTGGCTGCAAATATGAGTGGTAAGGGAAATAAAATGGTTAAAAGTTTGGTTTTATTGGATGTCATTCCACTTTCCCTTGGTCATGAGTTACTTGGACAATTCATGAGAGTTGTAATCCCAAAAAACACACCTATACCCATTACGAAGGAGGTTATAGGGGTTACAATAGAGGACAACCAACCTAGTTTTAGGTTCAAGGTTTATCAAGGAGAGAGAAGTAGATCGACAGACAACATCTTAATAGGTGAATTTGTCCTTAGAAATCTCCCTCTTGCCCCTAAGGGAGTCACAAAAGCTAACATCCGTTATGACGTTGATGCCGATGGAATTCTGAAAGTTTCTGCTGAGGAACCGTTAACTGGTCAAAAAAACCACATCACAATTACCAAAGATAAGAGACGTCTGTCAAAGGAAGAAACCGACAAGATGTTACAAGATGCAAAGAGATACAAAGCTGATGATGAAGACTACAGAAAGAAAAGAAACGCATATATTGCATTGGACTATTATGTTTATAACTTGAAAACCAAATTGAATGATGACAACATCAGGCAACGGCTAAGTCAGGAAGATATTAAAAAGATGGATGATGTGGTTCAAGAGGCTAAGGAATGGCTTAAAACAAATACACTTGCGGAAATCGAGGCGATAGTGAATAAAAAGAAGGAACTGGATTGTGTGTATAAATCAATAATTGGTCAGTTTATGTGAGGAATGAGTGGGAGCTCAGTATACAACCAAGAATGATCTTCTTCGTCCCAAAAGTTTAATTTTTCTTTCTATATTTTGTTTCAGCTTTTGTGTGACTCAATGACACAAATTGCCTATTGTTTCAATGTTAGATTGTGCAAATTTCTTTCTTTTTTTGTTGTTTTCTTTCTTTTTTGGTGAAACTGAAAACATATTACCACCAAATCATAGTATGATTTTTACAAGATGGACCAAATGATTTTAGGACATGCCATAAAATCTAAATAGCCCATCAACAATACAAAGTATCATACTCACTATCTGAAGTCCCATATTAGCATACTTGCAAGGCACCAATTGCCATACAAACTGATCAAATGATTGTTAAGGCTTGATGGAGGTGCATAGGAATGTTAACTTTGATATGTGTAGGTTCTTGTTGTTGCACATAGATCAAAGCTAATTGATGCCTCTCCCTCAAACGTAGCAGAGGGTTTGAATGTGTCTAAGGAGTCATCAATGGAATGGAGAAATCTTATCCTATTTGGTGTACTTCTTCTTTTTTTTTTTTTTAAGGACCACATGTTTAAGAAAATACTTTTTTGCAAAATCACATGTTTAAGAGGTAGTGAGTTCAACACTACGCTCATTGCTCTTCTTCTAAAGTCCCTTGGAGCCAATCGCTTGCCACATCGTTTGACAACATTTAAAACAATACGTGAAATAACATTTATAAAATAGCAGCAAAACGGAGGCATGGAGCGAGGACCAGTTCTTCTTCTGGAGGACGACCTAAAAAGGTGGTTACAATCAACATAGATTGAATGCATTGTTAACAACCGATATTATTGTATGTGATTTGTGTCCTTATGTATGTGCTACAAAACATCCATTAGTACCATTACTACTCGTATTACACAACATATAATTGCATTGGTTTTACGTAATGTAGGGATATTTGTATGTTGGTTTAATGGTTTTGAAAGTNTAACAACCGATATTATTGTATGTGATTTGTGTCCTTATGTATGTGCTACAAAACATCCATTAGTACCATTACTACTCGTATTACACAACATATAATTGCATTGGTTTTACGTAATGTAGGGATATTTGTATGTTGGTTTAATGGTTTTGAAAGTGATTCAATATTTAATTATTTATAAATAACATTGTTATAGTAGATAGACTTAAAGCCCGTATGTATAAGTGGGCTACGCCATATACTGTATGATGTAACTTGTATGATCTAACATAGCCCTAGTAATCCGATATGTTTAACATCATTTAATCAAGAAAATACTAAACTTATTAGTGACAGCGAAGGCAAAACATGTCTAGAAAAACATACGGATTCGTATCCTTATAAATTTCGAACTGTCAACCGCCTGAAAAAAGAATAAATTTGAAAGGGTTTATTAAAAAACTCTGTGTGACACTTTGAGGAGGTTGATTATCATAATAGGGCAGTGCATTTAATATGGGTAGAGCCCGTGCGTGTGAAGTGCCTGCCATCGGGATAGATTTTTGTACAATTTATTCATGTGTAGCTGTTGGCAAAACAACCGAGTTGAGATCATTCACTACTACTACATTAAAACTTTTTTTTTGGTACGGTTATAGAAAACCGTACCAAAATCCCAAAAAAAAAAAAAAAANACTGGTAAGGGAAATAAAATGGTTAAAAGTGTGGTTTTATTGGATGTCATTCCACTTTCCCTTGGTCATGAGACACTTGGACAAGTCATGAGAGTTGTAATCCCAAAAAACACACCTATACCCATTACGAAGGAGGTTACATCGCATACATATAGAGACAACCAACCTAGTTTTATGTTCAAGGTTTATCAAGGAGAGAGAAGTAGATCGACAGACAACATCTTAGTAGGTGAATTTGTTCTTGGAAACCTCCCTCTTGCCCCTAGGGGAGTTACAAAAGCTAACATCCGTTTTGACGTTGATGCCGATGGAATTCTGAAAGTCTCTGCCGAGGAACCGTTAACTGGTCAAAAAAACCATATCACAATTACCAAAGATAAGAGACGTCTGTCAAAGGAAGAAACCGACAAGATGTTACAAGATGCAAAGAGATACAAAGCTGATGATGAAGACTACAGAAAGACGAGAAACGCATATAATGCATTGGACTATTATGTTTATTACATGAAAACCAAAGTGAATGATGACAACATCAGGCAGCAGCTAAGTCAGGAAGATATGAGAAAGATGGATGATGTGGTTCAAGAGGCTAGGGAATGGCTTAAAACAAATACACTTGCGGAAATCGAGGCGATAGTGAATAAAAAGAAGGAACTGGATTGTGTGTATAAATCAATAATTGGTCAGTTTATGTGAGGAATGATTGGGAGCTCAGCATACAACCAAGAATGATCTTCTTCGTCCCAAAAGTTTTATTTTTCTTTCTATATTTTGTTTCAGCTTTTGTGTGACTCAATGACACAAATTGCCTATTGTTTCAAGTGTTAGATTGTGCAAATTTCTTTCTTTTTTTGTTGTTTTCTTTCTTTTTTGGTGAAACTGAAAACATATTACCACCAAATCATAGTATGATTTTTACAAGATGGACCAAATGATTTTAGGACATGCCATAAAAACTAAATAGCCCATCAACAATACAAAGTATCATACTCACTATCTGAAGTCCCATATTAGCATACTTGCAAGGCACCAATTGCCATACAAACTGATCAAATGATTGTTAAGGCTTGATGGAGGTGCATAGGAATGTTAACTTTGATATGTGTAGGTTCTTGTTGTTGCACATAGATCAAAGCTAATTGATGCCTCTCCCTCAAACGTAGCAGAGGGTTTGAATGTGTCACGGGAGTCATCAATGGAATGGAGAAATCTTATCCTATTTGGTGGACTACTATCCCCCTTCAGTAGAAACATCGAGCGAGGACCAGTTCTTCTTCTGGAGGACGACCTAAAAAGGTGGTTACAATCAACATAGATTGAATGCATTGTTAACAACCGATATTATTGTATGTGATTTGTGTCCTTATGTATGTGCTACTAAACATCCATTAGTGACTACCATTACTACTCGTATTACACAACATATAATTGCATTGGTTTTACGTAATGTAGGGATATTTGTATGTTGGTTTAATGGTTTTGAAAGTGATTCAATATTTAATTATTTATAAATAACATTGTTATAGTAGATAGACTTAAAGCCCGTATGTATAAGTGGGCTACGCCATATACTGTATGATGTAACTTGTATGATCTAACATAGCCCTAGTAGAGTAAGGATCAAATGAGAAATATAACTAAGATGAGAAGAATGAGAAGAAACTACAACCACAAATATTAGATGCACTCACAAAATTAGATGCATCTCCCTATTATTTCTCTTTCCTTATCTAAAATATGTGGCCACAATTTTTTCTCATTCTTCTCATTTCAATAATTCTTCTCACTAGATCCATACTCAGCCCTAGTAATCCGATATGTTTAACATCATTTAATCAAGAAAATACTAAACTTATTAGTGACAGCGAAGGCAAAACATGTCTAGAAAAACATACGGATTCGTATCCTTATAAATTTCGAACTGTCAACCGCCTGAAAAAAGAATAAATTTGAAAGGGTTTATTGAAAAACTCTGTGTGACACTTATGAGGAGGTTGATTATCATAATAGGGCAGTGCATTTAATATGGGTAGAGCCCGTGCGTGTGAAGTGCCTGCCATCGGGATAGATTTTTGTACAATGTATTCATGTGTAGCTGTTGGCAAAACAACCGAGTTGAGATCATTCACTACTACTACATTAAAACTTTTTTTTTTGTTACGGTTATAGAAAACCGTACCAAAATCCAAAAAAAAAAAAATCATTTGACGCGGTTCTTAAAAAAACCGTACCAAAAAAGAAACCGTATAGGTGTGGTTTGTTTTTTGGTACGGTTGTTTAGAAAAACCGTACCAAATAAAAGTTATTTAGTACGGTTTATTTATAACCCGCACCAAATAAGAGTTATTACAATCCGTACCAAATAATTTTTTCTTTTCACACGGTTTTTAAATAACCCTACCAAAAAAGGTAAAATTGTTGCTAATTTCATAAATTNTTTAATGTAGTAGTAGTGAATGATCTCAACTCGGTTGTTTTGCCAACAGCTACACATGAATACATTGTACAAAAATCTATCCCGATGGCAGGCACTTCACACGCACGGGCTCTACCCATATTAAATGCACTGCCCTATTATGATAATCAACCTCCTCATAAGTGGGCTACGCCATATACTGTATGATGTAACTTGTATGATCTAACATAGCCCTAGTAGAGTAAGGATCAAATGAGAAATATAACTAAGATGAGAAGAATGAGAAGAAACTACAACCACAAATATTAGATGCACTCACAAAATTAGATGCATCTCCCTATTATTTCTCTTTCCTTATCTAAAATATGTGGCCACAATTTTTTCTCATTCTTCTCATTTCAATAATTCTTCTCACTAGATCCATACTCAGCCCTAGTAATCCGATATGTTTAACATCATTTAATCAAGAAAATACTAAACTTATTAGTGACAGCGAAGGCAAAACATGTCTAGAAAAACATACGGATTCGTATCCTTATAAATTTCGAACTGTCAACCGCCTGAAAAAAGAATAAATTTGAAAGGGTTTATTGAAAAACTCTGTGTGACACTTATGAGGAGGTTGATTATCATAATAGGGCAGTGCATTTAATATGGGTAGAGCCCGTGCGTGTGAAGTGCCTGCCATCGGGATAGATTTTTGTACAATGTATTCATGTGTAGCTGTTGGCAAAACAACCGAGTTGAGATCATTCACTACTACTACATTAAAACTTTTTTTTTTGTTACGGTTATAGAAAACCGTACCAAAATCCAAAAAAAAAAAAATCATTTGACGCGGTTCTTAAAAAAACCGTACCAAAAAAGAAACCGTATAGGTGTGGTTTGTTTTTTGGTACGGTTGTTTAGAAAAACCGTACCAAATAAAAGTTATTTAGTACGGTTTATTTATAACCCGCACCAAATAAGAGTTATTACAATCCGTACCAAATAATTTTTTCTTTTCACACGGTTTTTAAATAACCCTACCAAAAAAGGTAAAATTGTTGCTAATTTCATAAATTCATGCTCTATTTACCAATTTGTTGCTAATTCCTAAATTACCGCTCTATTTACCAACAAGTTTTTTATTTTCGTCGAATTTTTTTTATCAACGTCCTGCTTTCACTCGTACATAGAATAATAATGAAATTTACCAATGACTTTTATATCGTTGGTACATTATTGAACTACATGCAAAGAATTAAGAAACTATTGGGTCACATATACTAGAACGCCAACATACGAGAACGATACGAGAATGCCAGCATCCATTGCTCCACGTGGTCGCTACTAGATTTAGTCACCTCTCCAACATTTGCCTCGTACAATGCATGTGATAATCTAAGCACCTCAGTGAGTGCGTCAATATTCTCCTTAAGTATTGGACATCCATCAAAGTAGTCGATTGCTCTATCTCGGTCTCCCACTAAGATAAGGAGTTATGTACATTTAGAACGATTTGTTTTTCATTCACGGATTCTAAAATATGCTAAATGGCGATCTACCCATAATGTCTCGTCCGTATTGCAACTCTAGGATTTTATCACGACTCACCAATTACTCCCTCCGTTCCATATTAAGTGTCCACAATGGAATCTTTAAATGTCCCAAATTAAGTTTCCATTTGTACCTTTCAACCAATAAGATGAGACTTTAGTGGGTAAAAATAATATTTGATTGGTGGAGAGTTTAGTTAGTGGAATCTCTTAAAACTTTGTGCATTATGAAAGTGAACACTTAATATGGGACGGAGGGAGTATTAAATTTAACTCGTATCAGAAGTTATTGGGATGCATCACTATTGTATCGTTATGACAAATCCTTTTAAATTAATCTCACTACCATTGGATACGACAAATTGTTCAATATTAAAGGATACGACATATGAATTCGGGGGACTCATAAATTTCTTAATAAGTGGACACCTTCTGTGAGCCTCATTAAAGAAGATATGTCGAAGGTTCTAGTTTGGGTGAAAATGCATGATGTTCCTTTAGCGGCTTAAACGTTGGATTGGTCAAGCATGATTGCTACGAAGATCAATAAACCAATGATGTTGGACTCGTATACTAGTACCATGTGTTTGGACTCATGGGGGCACTCGTTTGATTCATGTCCTAAGGTTACTAAGGTGGGTACTCCTCCAGTTCAAAATAATGCTAATGATGGGTTTTGAACCGTTAAAAGACAAGGAAAAGAAGGGAATAATGGACATGGTATTAGGCAAGAAACAAGACTCGTTTACTGTTGGGTCACTGAATTCCCAAGCTCTCTTAAACTAGGATTTGAACATAAAATAACCTAAGTGTTTAACTACCTTTAACACAATCAAGTCACTGAGTGAACAGTCACTCAGTGAGTCATCTTCAGGATGCTTGGGACAAGCTTAAGAAGAAAAGCTTTCCATTCAGTGAGGCGGATTCTCAGTGATTGGCACCTAAGCCAAAGAAGAAGGTGATGGATTCAGTGAGTGATGACAATAACTCACTGAATCCCAAGTTACTCCTCACTGAAGCAACAAAAGCTAAAGACTGAAGACTAAAGACATGAAGCCTGAAGAATGGGCGGGACAAGGCGGGAAACGTTTGAAATTACAAAGAGTGTCAGTATCCTTGTAAAGTCAAACTTTCTCTGAATGGTGTGGGTTCAGGATGGTATCATATCTGAACCTCAGAAAGTTGCATTGTCCTATACCCAAAATAGACTTATGTAACAGAGACAAAATACGTAAGTATTTTGTCTCAACTAGGCTGATGTAATCTTTGTCTTTTTCACAACAGTTGTAATATACTTGTGTATAAATAGGAGTCATAAGAGAGAGTAAAGGTTGCGGAGTTTGTGCACTTAATGCTTAGACATTCACAAACTAATCTTTACTCTCTCCAAATAGCAACCATCTCTAAAATAGCTTAGTGGGTCTTTTGTTGCTACTTAAGCATAACTTAAGTTTAGTGAGGAGTAACACCATACCATACTTGTCATTTCAATCCCAAGTGTTGTTCCGCAAACATTTGGGTATAATTCTTTTGATTAATTTCTAATAAAGAGTTAAACGTTGAAAATCTTGTTTCTTATTTTTTACGTTTTTATTTCTTAGTTATTAATCTTTGCATCATTATTCTATGGAACTTGGTTAGATCAACTTTGTAGTTAACCATTAACCAAGTAAAAGAGACCAACAATTGGTATCAGAGCCTCTGGTTTATAAAACTTTCAAAACAACAGAGTGCTCAAAAGTTTTTAAAATCAAGATCCTACTGATTGGCTCTGAAACAGTCAACAAAAGTCAACCAAAGAATTGGTCAACTAAAGTCAAACTATAAAAGAGTCAATGCAATAGCCAAAGGAGTATAGAAATTCCTCGGGTCGTTTAAATCCCGACGATGAGTGAATTGTGTCGAAAACGGTTCTGAGATCAAGTGATTTATGAAACGATGATGGGAAAGTGAGATTGATTTAAATTAAACTACAAGATTATGAATTAAAATGATAGACGAACACTACAAATGATTACTGAGATATGCAAACGTTACAAATCTAAAAAAATTGTACGTTTACGTTTAATTAAAAACGTCTACGTACGAAAATAAAAGTGAAAATAGAAA
>LBNU01000384.1:58548-71068 GCA_014162995.1 Artemisia annua
AAATATAAATCATCTCCTTGTCCAAAATAACCTGTTAACCTGAAAAACAATAAAGGCAAACCTCACGTAAAATCGGCGGTATAATCTATAATATGATATAATGCTTGTGGAATGAATGTTTTTGCAGAATTCCTAGAGATTATAAGTTAGAGAATTAACAAAACGTTTTATGATTCCGGAAGAAAAACAAAACTTTCAAAAATTTCAGAAAATTACTGCCTGACGCCGTCAGGTTATAATGCATGACGCCGTCAGAAATGATCTGACAGAATTCTCATGTTAAGTTTCCGGAAAATTTCTGGAAAAACTATACCTTACTTCCTGGAATTCCTGCAGAAACATCATTATGACTCGATACAAGCATTTGACTCAAACAAGTACAAATATGCATGTTAATTTACATTGTTATGATTCATGTTCATTCGTTCTTATTAACCGATTTAGATTTCCCTTACACTTATCTTTTGCAAAATACCTTTATATGTAGTTAAGATGAAGTTAAAAACAAAATAAAGCATTTTCACAAGTTAGTTTTTGAAACATGAATCAATAACAAGAAAAATAACCTACATACGGAAACAAATAAAATCAAACAAACAAATAAATAAACACAAAGCTTGGGTTGCCTCCCAAGAAGCGCTTTTCTTTATTAACGAGTCTTGTAGCTAGACTCAAAGTCACCGTACATTACGTGACTTCATCTCGCATTATGACGTAACCCTGATAGACATAATCCTTGTTATCTGGATGATGATATCTCAATCGTTCAACACTCGTAGTCACTTCACCTCCTCCTTTGCTGATCAAGCTAACTACCCCATCCTGATGTAGGCTTTTAATTGTGAATGGTCCGTACCACCAAGGACTGGGTTCATCGGTGGGTGCTTTTGTTTCTAGATGCCTTAGGAGCACTGAGTCCCCTTTTTTAAACTCCATGTGGCTATCGACCTGTTCCTCAACCTCCACAAAATTCTCCTTATCATTCTTACCTTCTCCTATCTCATTCTCTTTGTAATTCTTAATCTTTGCCTCCCATACAAGGATTTTCTTACGAACATTACCACGGAGTATACTGGGGTCCGCTTCCATCTTCCTTCGTAGGGTAGCTTCTCTGATGTATCTTGGGATCATGGGAAGCTTATCGTTTTCCTTCCCTTTTTGATTCGGATAGTATTACTTTCGTAATCGATTTGTGCCCTAGTAGTAGCGAGAAATGGTGACCCAAGAATTATGGGCATATTCGTATCATCTCTGTCAACGATCATGAAGTCGACCGGATACATGAATCCAGCAACGTTAACCAGCACATCCTCTGCAATTCCTAACGGGTACTCATAAGAATGTTTTGCAAAGGAAAGTTTAGTACGGGTGACGGATGGCAGTTCATTGGTTAGCTGAACATAAACGGATAACGGCATCATGTTTACATCGGAACCTTGGTCAGCTACCGCATCCAGATACTTTAGTTTTCCAATGCTACATGGTATTTCGAAGACCCCGTAGAATTCTTGCTTTGCGACTAATTTATATCTCATGAGGCTCTCATACAATTGTCCTCCGGGTAATGCGTCAGATTCATCATCTGGTTTCGTCTTCTTTGACTCCTTATTGGGTAGATGAGTACGTCGATAATTTCTCACCCAATCGGTTATGGTCTCCTTGTTTATTTCGTGCTTCAGGTAATGCCCCACTTGTTGCGATTTTGGCGGTTCCACCAATTGATGCTCATTAAAGGGCGCCTCCTTTTCATTGTCTGAATCGCATTTGCAAGCATTAGTGTTTTCATCATCGAGTGGGATGAGGTCAATTTTGTTGACTTCCATACTTATCAACCCCCCTCTTTCTTCATTTTTGCCCCCGTGGACAACAGAGGTGGCATTGCCAAATTTGTTGTGAGGAGCATCGTTGTTATTTCGCACCAAAACTTTTTCAGGAGCTTTTGTTTTTGTGTATTCTTTCAATAGGTTCATCGTGTCCGCCATCTTTTTCTCCATCTCCTCCTTTTGTTTGTAAACGGCTTCCTCAAATTTTGCCAACCGTTCGGAGTGTGTTGACATATATTCTCTCATTCGAGCTTCGAATGTTGAACTAAGTTCCTGAGGTGGTGAGTTGGGTTGAGCATACTTATGGAAAGGTTTAGTATTTTCCCTATGGGGTGATTTGGACAATGGTATCTGCCTAATGCTTGAAACCGAGTTAACAGTTGCTCTTTGTGGACCTAAGGGTCTTTTTGTCTTTCCATAATACATGCAACTCTCTTCTCAAGTTCACTGACGCTTTCCTCGGTGATTTGGTTGGCTTTATCGGGTGATGAATATGTGTTGACTGCCGCGCGTACGTCATGGGAAATTTGCCACAATTCATCATCGTCGGATGCGAGCTCATCAATGATTTCCCATGATTCTTCGGCGCTTCTATCCCGCAATCTGCCCCCGGCGGCTCGATCGATGGCACGCTTGGTGTGGTAATCAACATGGTCATAGAAGATTTGGATTTGAAGCCAAAGGTTAATGCCATGATGAGGGACTCTTTGGAGTAAGTCCTTGAATCGAATCCATGCTCCGTAGAGGGTCTCGCCTCGACGCTGTTCAAACATCAAGATATCCTTCCTTAGCTTGGTAGTTCTTCCCGGTGGGAAAAATTGAGCTAAGAAGCGAGTTGTGAGATCATCCCAAGAGGTGATGGATCATGCGGGTAGACGCTCTAGCCACTGACTAGCATGGTCTCGCAGAGAGAATTGGAAGAGACGTAATCGGGTAGTCTCTCGAGTTTCAACATTAAGGTCTATGGAATCTACGATTTTGAGGAAATCCTTGAGATATTGATTTGGATCTTCGGAACGAAGTCCATGGAATGCGCATCCGCTTTGCACCAACCGGATGGTGTCGGATCGCAAGGGGGACACATTGGCTCCTTGGGTGAGCTCAATGGTGTTTCGATAGCCATGGTGGCTAGGTCGGGAATACTCTCCTAAGGTACGGGCTCTAGGAGGTTGGTTTGGTTGTGGTGGTGGGTTGTTTAGTTAAGGTGGGTTGTTTAGTTGAGGTGGGTTGTTGGGATCAAGGATATTACCACCTTCCATGATGTCGGATGGTAATAGTTACGAACAAAAACACAAAGAAATAAGATAGACTAAAGAAAAACCTAGAAAAATAAAATAAAAGTCTCACTAGAAAGGAATCTAGTGAGTAGACCTAATAAAATAAAAAATTCAACCTAAACAATAACAATTCCCCGGCAGCGGCGCCAAAAACTTGATGTTCGCGGGATTGCGACCACGCAACAGGTTTTACCTCTCAAGGGATCTTGAGAAGCTTGCAATCCCACCAGACAGTGTACCTGACCGATGTAGTATAGTGTAGTGGTAAGTACGGGGGATTGATCGTTCTCCACAGGGAATAGTGTTCGTTAGGTATGAAAAGCTACTCTAATTAGGTCTAAGGGTGAGGGAAGATTATTTTTGTATTTTTTTTTTATATTTTATGAAAGCAAGTAAAATCTCGGGTTTGAAGGAGTGGGCGGAATTAGTTGCTAGCCAACTAACCCAAAAACTACTATTGCAAATAAAATAAAATAACAAGAAAATAAAAGGTTGTGAAACTTATATGGAGACAAGTGTGTTTACTTAGATTTCCTTACTCCCTAACTATCTTTTACCGGTTAATTAGTGTGTATTAATTGCGTGGATGACGGGTGTATTCCTTAATACCATTCGTGGGGTGGCGTACGTACTTCCCCAACTCTATAAGCTCCTACTTCACTCCTATGTCGAGCCTGCTAGAAGCTCCTAACATGGGATCATTAGAATTCGCTCATGCATTAAATACAACCATAAAAACCTAGTACGCATTGGTTCATGTTTCTTAAGACGTTCAAGCAAGTTACCGTATAGGAGGTTAGCCAGTTTTCTTAAGCCTAACATCGATAAACAATCATCCAATACAAGTAATAACACACCAACAACCAATAATCAATAGTTAGGTTTCATTAGATCTAAGCAAACACAAAATAAATCTAGCCTAGCATGTTAATTGAAAGACAAGCATAAGATATAATTAACCAACACATAGACATATTGATTAATTTGAATGGAGACTTATCTTCAATTGAACATGGAAGAATCAAGGGTGAAAAACCCTTGAAAAAGCTGTCAAAATCGTCTAGGGTTTTGTTCCCAAAAGTTGCACCTTAATGAATGAAAAATAGAAAAGTATATATAGAAAATACACTCTGACGGCGTCAGCTTATACGCTCTGATGCCGTCAGCTCGCCGCCATTAGGGTTCTCGGATGGCCTAGATCCATGTCTGACGCCGTCACTTGTAAAATACCTCTGGGCCGTCACTCTTTAGCTTAACACCTGACGGCCTAGGAATATTAACACCTGACGCCGTCAGGTGTTATTTCCATGTTTTCTTCTTAGGGCGTCACGTATAGTCAGATTCCACTCCTTTGTCTTGGTTGGCTGATGGCGTCACCTTGTGACTCTGACGCCGTCAGGAAGGATTTCCAGCATTCTTTTGAGACTTTGTCGTTTTCTTCACTTTATGCTCCAAAAACGTCCAAAATGATGTGTTTTCCAGAATTCTTCTCAAAAGTACCTAAAATGACAAAAGGAACGATTTAGGGTAATATTTGATCATATTAACACGAATTAGGGCTTAAATGACCCCCTAAAACGGGTATACTTTTCTCCTCATCACTTAGGATATTAAAATACTGATTAGGTTAACTAGATAATACGTTTCACTCTTAGTGATCGACACTCTACTTACCATTATATTCATACTGACCGAGTACACTGCTCGTTAGGTGTGTGTGTTATTGATAAGTCGGCTAAATATAAATTTAAAACTTGAGTAAGCATTAATACTGCTAAACCGCAATGACACATCGCGACCGCATCAGTCTGCCAGGGTAAATAAGATGGTTGTAACACCAATTGGTGTGACTATTTCTGAGGGTATTAGTAGTCCCTCTCCTGAACATGCAGCAAAGTCAGTTTTTCAAAGTGATGACCAGCCTTCTTTAAGAAGGTCTGAAAGGTCTTCTGTTTTTCCTAATAAATATAATGAATATGTTGTTGACTCAAAGGTCAAATTTGGAATTGAAAAGTTTGTCAATTATGCAAAACTTAAAAATGAAGCTTTGTGTTTTATAACTGAGTTAAATAAAAGTTTTGAAGCTAAATCATATTGGGAGGCTTGTAAATATCAACACTGGTGGATGCTATGAACAATGAAATGCAGGCCTTATATAGGAATGACACCTTTGAGATTGTTATGTTACTTGTAGGCAGAAAAGCTATAGGTTCTAAATGGGTGTTTAAAATCAAGTATAAATCAAGTGGTAAAGTTGATAGATACAAAGCTAGGCTTGTGGCTAAAGGGTTCAATCAGAAAGAAGGTTTAGATTTTGATGAAACCTTTTCACCTGTTGTTAAGATTATTACTGTTAGATGTCTTGTTAACTTAGTAGTTCAACAAGATTGGCCTATTTGTCAACTAGATATTAACAATGCTTTTCTATATGGAGATCTAGAAGAGATTGTTTATATGACTTTGCCTGATGGTTTTTTTGATGTTAATGACAAAAGATTTTGTAGACTCAAAAAGTCATTGTATGGGTTGAAACAAAAACCCAGACAATGGAATGCTAAGTTGACCAGTGCATTGCTTGAAAATAGTTTCACACAGAGTAAGAGTGACTACTCCTTATTTACCAAGAATGAATCAGGTAGTTTTGTTGCATTACTTGTGTATGTTGATTATATTATTGTTACTGGTAATAACTTGGTTGAATTTGAAAGTTTTAAAAACTTTCTTAAGTCTAAGTTTTAGATTAAAAGTCTAAGTTTTAGATTAAAGATCTGGGTAAACTTAAGTATTTTTTGGGTATTGAGGTTATTGATACAGATAAAGGTCTTTGTTTAACTCAAAGAAAATATTGTTTAGGCCTGTTATCTGAGTTTGGTTTGTTGGCATGTAAACCTTCAGCTTTTCCTTTAGAACAAAGTTTGAGCATTTCTAATAAGCCTACTATATCTGACCCTGTTTTGGACAACATAACTGAATATCAAAAATTGGTTGGGAAGATGATTTATTTTACACACACTAGGCCTGATATTTCTTATGTTGTACATTGTTTGAGTCAGTTTATGTATAAAACACTTAAGTCTCATCTTAAAATTGCACTTAAGGTTTTAAGATATCTTAAAGGTTCTCCTAGAAAGGGAATACATATTGTCAAGTATTCTTTTGAAACTCTTGAGACTTATGTGGATGCAGACTGGGCAAAGTGTGTGATCACTAGGAGGTCTGTTACTGTAACACCCCCAATTTTGGGATACGCAGCGGAATTAAAGCTGGGTGTTACTCGACGGTACAACAGTTATAATAATAGGAAAACGAACTTTAATTGATTCGTTTTTAAAAGATTTATCATTCGAATATCAGAGTTTACAAAATGAGGTCCCAATAGTTTGTTATCTTATTTAAAGAGGTTTTCGAATGACAATAAAATATATAGCCTTCTTGTGTATCTGTGCCCTTCCGTGTCATCCTCATTCATTATGGACCTGAGATAAACATGCTAAAGCGTCAACACAAAGGTTAGTGAGTTCATTGAGTTTATTGTTTAAAATACATACAACAATATTTCCAAAAACATTATTTGGAAATGACAAAACAATATAATAGTACATATCTCATCATAACAAGAACAATAGCACGTAGCACCACGTATCAGTAGTCAACTGATATAGCACATAACTCGACTTAGTAAAATAGCACGCAATCAAGAACCACAACATGCAGTTAAGAATAGTAGTACTAATCAAGAACAATATCACGAAATCATGAACATTTGATACAGTACAAAATACGATTTTGAAACAATTATGATCATTTTAAAAGTCATAGCATGTATCTCCCCCAAAGAACTTAAAACAAGTAAAAGAGGGGCTATGACTCACCTCTATGGTAGTCGACACAATACAGTTATATCAAATGCAACCAGACAACGGCTTCAACACACGACCTGAATAATAGGGGAAATCTGAGATTTCGATAGTCTTAAACTAGACTTAACGCGAATAAGGATTTACTGAAATTGTATCGGGAATGAACTTGATTGTGGCAAGAATGGCTTGGATAATTGAAATATTTAATGTTCAAGAACAAAGTTANTAAATAAAGTTTATCGAACTTTATCTTCTCTAAAACTCTCTAACTAATAACAATGACTTAGGGATCCTTTTATAGGCACAAGGAAAACCCTAGTCGGTTTACAATACTTGAACGACAAGTATACAATCCCTAACTAATAGAATATTCTAGATATACACAATACATTCTAAAATAACTCTTTAGTCTTTATCTTCAAACGATTTAGTCTTTATCTTTATTTAGCAGTACTTTGACCTAGTCAACGAGCAGCACCTTTGATAACCAGCAGTACTTTGATCAACAGCAGTACTTTGAACAGCACTTTAATTATTTCAGCAGTACTTTGATTTTATAACCCAACATCAAGTATTCTTTTGAAACTCTTGAGACTTATGTGGATGCAGACTGGGCAAAGTGTGTGATCACTAGGAGGTCTGTTACTGTAACACCCCCAATTTTGGGATACGCAGCGGAATTAAAGCTGGGTGTTACTCGACGGTACAACAGTTATAATAATAGGAAAACGAACTTTAATTGATTTGTTTTTAAAAGATTTATCATTCGAATATCAGAGTTTACAAAATGAGGTCCCAATAGTTTGTTATCTTATTTAAAGAGGTTTTCGAATGACAATAAAATATATAGCCTTCTTGTGTATCTGTGCCCTTCCGTGTCATCCTCATTCATTATGGACCTGAGATAAATATGCTAAAGCGTCAACACAAAGGTTAGTGAGTTCATTGAGTTTATTGTTTAAAATACATACAACAATATTTCCAAAAACATTATTTGGAAATGACAAAACAATATAATAGTACATATCTCATCATAACAAGAACAATAGCACGTAGCACCACGTATCAGTAGTCAACTGATATAGCACATAACTCGACTTAGTAAAATAGCACGCAATCAAGAACCACAACATGCAGTTAAGAATAGTAGTACTAATCAAGAACAATATCACGAAATCATGAACATTTGATACAGTACAAAATACGATTTTGAAACAATTATGATCATTTTAAAAGTCATAGCATGTATCTCCCCCAAAGAACTTAAAACAAGTAAAAGAGGGGCTATGACTCACCTCTATGGTAGTCGACACAATACAGTTATATCAAATGCAACCAGACAACGGCTTCAACACACGACCTGAATAATAGGGGAAATCTGAGATTTCGATAGTCTTAAACTAGACTTAACGCGAATAAGGATTTACTGAAATTGTATCGGAAATGAACTTGATTGTGGCAAGAATGGCTTGGATACTTGAAATATTTAATGTTCAAGAACAAAGTTATATATTATATAACTTATCCGTCATGCATAAATTATCGTTATCGTTTACGTTCTCGTTTTAACATCACGTCATATATTTATATATATTATCATTCTAGTTCTAGATGTGAGTTCTCTACCCGTTTACTATAATCCTTCAAAATGTATTTAAGTTACTAGATAAACCTTCAACTATTATCAAATTTACACTTTCAGCCCTTTTTAGTAAAACATTTACCTTTTTAGTAAAACATTTACCTTTTTAGTACGTAATTACATTATATTTACATTTTAGGCTCGGGCTATTCAAATATAACATTTTAGTACTCCTCGTTCTCAAATAATCAATTTATACCCTTAGTTTAGTAAAATGACAGTTTTGACACAAGTTTCAGAAAGTTTACACTTTTAGTCCTTTTGGTTATATGATCTGCAAAACTAGTCCAAAACTATATATTTTTACATTTGAGGTCCAAACTCTTCCAAAATTAATAGTTTTACCCAAAAGTATTTATCAAATCAGTTTGTAACCTCAGTTTGTAATTTTGGCAGTTTACACCCCCAGTTTTGCAAAAGTTACAGTTTTAACCTAAATTTCGCGAAAATTACATTTTTAGTCCAAAAATCACATTTAGCTTATGTTATCAATTCTTTTAGTTCATTATATTCCCAGAAGCTCATTGGAGCTTATAAACAGCTTATAAGAGCTTATTTAGGTTTCTTGGGCCTTAAGGCCCAATAAGTATATTTTAAGTACTAAAAATCTGGTTCAAACGCACTTAGCGTTGGCCTTCAGAACCAGTGCAAACGAGCTCATCTCGGTGTCTATTTGGCACAGCTCGTTAGTTTGGACTATGGAGAATTGGGTTGGGCCTATGGGCCCAACAGTATCTCACGTTAATTAGGAAAACAAAGCCTAATCCTAAGTGACTTGGGCCATTTCTGTCTTGGAATATAACTTAAGAAAATTTATATATTGGTTCAAGCAACTTAAGAACGTGTTATAAAATGGGTTTATATGTCGTTATAGGTTATCAATAAGCATTTTAATCCAACCCCGTGCCATACCAAGATTCAAGATACCACGAAACATAGGAGCATGAATAACGAGAGTAGAGAAAATCAAGAGGAAAACTAGCTATCTAGTACACGTTACAAAAAGGACTACTAAAATGGAAACATATCAAGTGTGTGTCGAAGTGAACTTACTACACCACAAGGGTGGGGAAAACGCGATTGTTGTACTAGGATTTGATGTATGGAGTACATAGCTCGCTTGTGCACCCAACAAAGTATTGAGAGCAACCTTTGAACTACTTGGTCACGCTTTGGATCACTTTGAAGCTGGTCTTTTACTCATGTACTCAATCACAGGAAGCAAAATACTTGGAGTTTGTTTTTAGCTTGTGAACTTGTGATAGTGTACGAGTAGTATGAGTTGAGGTTGCATGGTTCCTATATAACAATTATATTACAAGTTGAGGGGACCAAGAGAATAAGAGATAGGATAAGGAATATGGAGATATCATTTTATATGTAACCACCCGTAAGTTTTCGGACTATTATATTAATTAGGAAATAATTTGTTTTTATCAGAAAATGTGAATTAATTATTTTTATGATGTTTACTAATGATTAAAATTTAAAAACGAGAGGATAACTCGTTTTTCCTTAAAAACGACACCGCACGCGTACCGACACTATCTTAGTAACGGCATAAATCCAATAATTGATATCCATAGTCAATAATTGTGTTTATGCTACTTTTATAAAAATGTTCTCATGAATTATGTTTTCTCACGGTCGCGCCAATCTAAAAATACATTGGAACACAACGGGACTTAGGGTTCACGCGACACCATCTTTGGTAGTAAATACCAACTTAATAATAACAAATATATTTAAACTTAATACACTTACCTTACAAAAATATACATATACGTTTGAAAAAAAAATGTAACGTTATATGGGGAATACACACACCCACGTCTCATATCCCCAAGTCACGCTCCATCATATGATATATCATGTTCTTATCCCTTCTATCTCTTCAAAGAAAAAAAACCAGATCCATATCTACCCTTTTTCTCTCCCTTTATTCACAGAAAACCAGAAAAGATAACATAGATGTGTAGCTGCTATTGCCTCTCGAATATCAACCCAAAAGAAACCTCTACACGCAAGGAATCGGCTTAAGTACTGTGCTCTTTTCTCTTCTTCCCAAGTGAAAATCACAAGAGTGGTTAGTAACTTGCAAAATGAAAGTGAACTTTGCTTAATTCATCCCAGCACAAGACTTTCATCTCAAAAGCATGTCAAAGACTTTCCTTATTGTTTTCTTTTTATTGTTTTCGATTACCAGCAGAATCCACACACTCAATCGCATTCATAAAAATTGTCACAAGATCTGAGGCTTCAAGAGTATCGATCTACAAAGTCAGTGGTGTGTGGATTTGCTTGGATCTCGTTGTTCTCTGTCAGAATCGACATTCGTAATTTGTAAGGGTTTCTCAAAACTTATTGTACCTCGAATCTTATTGTTATAATCTTGTTTTGGATTTCATCAAATCAATCGAGTATATTTGTAGTTGTACGATTTGCTTATTCCTGTTGTTGATTGTTAATGTGTGGCATAAATGAATAAAACCATAACTAAAACATGGATATTGGCTTGATGGAAGTGCTCATCAACAACCTTGCTTATTCCTTTTTGGCTTAATTGGCTGAGATTAAATCCTGTTAAAAAGTCATGTCGAGTTGCTGGGATTTGGTTTGATGGTCGACACCCAATGTGGTCGAACCACAGTGGTACCCGTTTTGGTTTGAAAAATTGTTTCTTTGGCCTAAGTTGACAAAGATGGTGTCGACATTGGGTTCGTTTACTTGAGTTAAACTAGTTGTATTCGGCTTGGTTGCTCACTGTGGCAAAAGATACTATACAAAACGATTACAAAATAAAATAGGGGTTGGAGTAATTTTATGTTTGGCGAATTTGGTAAACTGGAAGTGAATTTGGTTACCTTGCCTTCAAACAAACAACCTCAAAACTTAGTTGATTAAAGATGTCCAAGTCTTGTTTTGTGAAAATCGCCGCTAGAAAGTGATTAAATCTCTTGATGAAAACGTGAGTTGTTAAGAATTTGGGTTGAGTCATTTTACTTCTAAAATAGGATTTAGTTTGTGTCGCGAGGTCGAGATTGACTACTCGAGCTCGAAATGGGAACGTTTGGTGTTTACTCCTTTTGTATCAAACTCTCACCAACTGTTATAAAATTTTTCATTACCTTGAGTTGACTTGAAGAGATTGTTCTAATAGTTAAAAATTTCCTCCAAATACTGCTAATGGTGAAATGGTTTGGGAAATGGGTTAGTTTGTGTTGGACTGGTCTTATTGTCAAACTCGTTTTGGGCCTGAGCCCACTCCCTTTGAACAGGCCGAGGATGCGTTTGTAACAAACTGTTACCAAGTGCGTATATATTTTTTTCGTGACAAGGTTTAATCAAAAACTAATCTCGTGATCTTTATGCGTATCTTAATACTTGATTTAATCCGAACTAATTCCGACCCGTTCTACTTCACCCGACAACAAGTTCATATCATGACTTATAGCAAGTTTATAAAAACGTACTTTGAAACTCTTAAGATATTTTATAAACATTACACATTCAAATTAGTCCAAAACTAAACTTGCAAGTTTAAGCTCGTTTATTAATACATACCACCTATCTAACTTACATATAATCTTGAGGTGTTTTATAAAAACTTATATGAGTTTTATAAATTATAAAACGGTTGTATACTTAAACATATACCTTATTACTTATTGTGGTATATACGCGGGTCATGCCCGAATTTTTCTCGAAACCCTACATTTATAATCTACAAGTGTATTTTAATTTTTTTTTAATAAAAGCATTACTTAAAGTATAATTCTTACATACTTCCTTTGTCAACTAATGTTTGAATATATATATATATATATATATATATATATATATATATATATATATATATATATATATATATATATATATATATATATATATATATATATATATATTTATATATATATA
>LBNU01000384.1:71170-116051 GCA_014162995.1 Artemisia annua
GGGGAGATTTTAACTCGGTTGTATATATTTCCTAAACACTATTCGCTCAGTTAGCTAAGCCCCTGAACCACTGTTATGCCCACCTTTCCAT
Source organism: Artemisia annua (assembly GCA_014162995.1). Taxonomy (NCBI): domain Eukaryota; kingdom Viridiplantae; phylum Streptophyta; class Magnoliopsida; order Asterales; family Asteraceae; genus Artemisia; species Artemisia annua. Next base: position 71,262 of record LBNU01000384.1, read on the forward strand.
GAGACTTAATTCCTGTTGGGCGAGCGCGATTGCATATAGATAGATCCTATCGGGTAATCCGCCGTTCGGGTGGCCAGACGGGTCAATGCGGGCGTATTACCAAGTGAATTACGAGCTGTTTGGGGTTAAACACTGCTATTGGGCCCCTGATTATGAACTTTAATGTGCTATATTGTAGCGCACTGAACTGTTGAGCTTCGGTTGCATGAACTTAGTGCTAGCGTGATAGACTATTATTTTGTGTGACATTATATTCATTGTAATGATCACAGACTCTGCCTATGGTCCAACTAAATGCTAAATACTTAGGGTCCACTTTACTGATATTTTTCATGACGCTGTGAGTAAAGCAGTAGTCACTAAAACTGAACTTGATTTGTATGTGAAAGGTTATTCACACTCGAAAACCTTGTGGTCCACATTACTACATTTACTTGAAAGTAAACTATATTTTCCTGACATTGTGAGCGACTCAATGGTCACAAAACTTTCTATTGAACTCACATTACTTTTACTCTACATTGTTATTTATACAAACCTATGAACACACCAGCGTAAGCTGACCTTTTAGCATGTATTTTCAGGTTTAAAGCGATAGCTTACTATTGGAGGCGTTGGCAAGGCAAGGCATGGTCATAGATGACTCTGATATAATTGGGACCGCTTTATTTATTCTATGGGCCTATTTTCCGCACTATCGTTGAACGATGTAAATTGAATATTTTGTTAAAGAAAATTTTTCTAAATGGTTGAGATAAAAACCGTTCTTTGTACTTTGTATTGTGATACCAATTACGTAGCACCCCAATGACATGTATGCTTCCGCTGGACCTGATTTTGGGGGTGTTACATTATATGTTTGGAAGTTGCAAGGATGTCCAGGGGTGTGGGATTTGCAAGTGTGAATTCATACGTATGAGATAACAAGAAACAACTAAGTTGTTCGAATTATTTGATGGGTCATGTTGTTATCCTTACGTAAAACAAGAGAGGGGATTAATATTATTTATGTGTTGGTGTTGCTTCGAGTGGCAGAAGCAAAACTTCAAAATGTAACAAGTGTTTGCATGTGTACGTATAAGTGATAAACGTAAGTTGACATGTGAGGTGTTTAGTGTTTTAGTATTGCTAACATATTTGATCAAGAGTTGATCTTGTAAATGTTTCGAGGGCTCGTTTGGTTTAAGAGTTCTCAAAGGGTTCAAGTAACTTGTGTAACGTAACCAAAAATGTTTAGGAACAAGTTTTGGAGACGTTTTGAATCCTTGGCTATACAAACGAGACAAGGACTTAGATGAATATAAGTTTTGGTGAATTGGGTTGACATTTTGGAATTGTTGAAAAACTATCGAGCATAGATTAGCTTTGGTGTTCGTTTTACCTTCAAACAAACGTGTAAGATATATAGTTTGGTCCTTCATGATTCCTTGTCACAAGCTTGATCGATCTAAGCAATTTTAGATACGACTTGTGTTTAGGAATCTTGATTAATCGAGCCAAAGTGAACGTGTGATGAGGAGTTTAGGAGTAAAGGGTTAAAGGGTTAATGGGCTTGGTGGTTATTGGGCTTAGAAATAGTATAAGGCCCAAAGAAATAATAAAAAGGAGTCCGGTTGTGTTTTATTGGTGTTAAAGGCCCATTAAGTGAAATACTTGGCCCAAAAAAAGAAGAAGGTGAGGGGGAGGGTTGTGAGTAGGTCGTGATATTTTGGTGATCAAAATGATACTAGGGTGTGGTTTGTGAGTGTTTTGGAATATTGGGGTACGCGTGTGAGTTCGTCCCAAAGGAATGTGAATCACATACCACATATTGATTCGTTGTTGAATAGTGTCGCAAAAGTTTAAATTCTTGCCTAAAAATGGGTGTGTGAACAGTAACGCTTGATTAATCCTTGATTAGCGTTTACAAATGACTGGGGATTTTTACGGAATGTTACAGTTACAGGGTTTTGCATCTTTTTAAATGGTTCATTAGTTTCCTGGAAAAGCAAGAAACAAAATATCCTTTCTAAGTCAAGTGCAGAGGCTGAATATAGAGCCATGGCCTCTTTTACTTCAGAAATTGTTTGGGTCTTAAAAGTATTAAAAGACCTGAATTGGGAACATTTTTTACCTGTAAAATCCATGAGAGAACAAAACAGTTTAAAATCGATTTGCATTTTGTAAGAGATAAAATTTTGGCAGGTGTTATTAAAAGTGAAAAACTTCAATCAGCTGATATTTTCACTAAAGGATTGGATAAGTTGCAACATGAAAAACTGGTTTCTAAACTTGGACCGGTTAATGTGTTCCAGGTTTGAGTTAAGCGGGGATGTTAAAATTAACTCAAAATGGAACACAAATACTTTAGGGACTAATTTTGTCTTTTGTCTATTTTTAGTTATAACTAGTTTGGATGTTCCAGTCAAAGATGTAAGGAGTGTAGAAGTTCAAGGACTAAAGATGTCAAGATGTGAAATATTATTGGTCAAACCTATATAAACTCTTTTCATCAGCTAGGGTTTCACAATTACGATTCATATCTTCACACAGTTTTCTCTCCTTCATCTTGAGATCAACCAAAACTTGTTCTGCTGTCTTTATTGCTTAAGAGTGATTGTGAGGTGTTGTGATCTTGTAATAGAACTATTGATAATATAGTCAATAGTCTTCCACCTGATTAGTAATGGGAAGCATTGTGGTTTCAAGTGGTTTAGTTGTGATTTGTTGGTTGACTTATTAAGATTAGTTTCTTATTGATCTTGGTTTAAGTTTTGGTTGATTAATAAAGTTTATTCTTGTATTGAGATTCAGGAGTTAGTTTCTTGGTTAAATCATTAATTTCTACAATATTCATTTCTCCCTATTATCAAATTTATACCAATAGTCATTCCGAACAACAAACTAATTAAATGACATCTTAAAGTGAAGAAGAAATTGATACGTGGGTTTGTTAGAAAAGGGAAGGAAGAGTGAGAGAGAAAAAACCTTTTAGACTTTTTAGTGTCTGCTCACTTTTTATTTGATCCCCGATTATCATCATAATGTAAAATCATAAGACAAATAGTTTTTACAATAACAAACTATGAATTAAATATTTTAAGATTTTAAGAAAAGCTCTAATTTAATTTATAAATGTAAAAAGGTGCGTGAGTATATTTTGGCAAAGAAATTACGAAATTATGTTACATTAAAAGCCAAAAGTTCTATACGGAAAAGTTTTTATCTAAAGAACAAAGCATGCAATTTCAATCATTCATTTTTTCATCAAATACAAAAAAACCTACTTTCATCTTCTTTTTTTAAAAAAATTAATATCTTCTTTTTAAAAAAAAAATATCTAGCAAACCGTTAAATCGTTACGCGAAATTAATTATACCGTCGCGACAAGAATTAAATTATTTTTCTATAGATATGCACTTCTGTATACTTTTGACAATATTTTTTTTTAAATTTTCACCCAGAAAAATCACATGTTATTCAAGAAATCACATGTGATTTCTTACTTTAAAATTCACATGTGACTTGTGAAAAATAACAAATCACAAGTGATTTTACAAATCATAAAAATAACAAATCACAAGTGATCATCTGGGCGGAAATTTTATAATATCATAAAAATAATAAAACACAAGTGATTTTACAAATCAAGTGTAATTTTTCTGGGCGAAAATTTTGGAAAAAAAAATCCATCGAAATTATATAGAAGTGCATATCTATAAAAAAAAAAAGATAATTTAATTTTCGTCGCGATGGTGTATTTTTTGTAACTTAAATATTTACCGTTTGCAAGATATGCTTTTTTAAAACAAGTGAAAAATTGGTTTTTTTTGTTTGATGAGGAAAGGATGCTAATATTCACTCATTTGTTCTTTAGAAAAAAAGTGTTATTTGTTGATCCTACATTTACATTAAAAATACTGAAGTTCAAGTATCGTATATTTATTTGCATATCTCAATAATTTGTGCTTCTGTTATGATATTTATAAATTATACGTATACGTAGTTTTTGGTATTATGATCAATTTAATTAAATGATAATAATAATAATAATAATAATAATAATAATAATAATAATAATAATAATAATAATAATAATAATAATAAATGTTTTTTTTCTAAAAGTGTGAAGTAAATGAGATATTTGTTAAATTTATAGATTTACTAGAGTTCTAAAAATAGAGAATCTTATTTAGATCCATAAAAAAATGACTTTAAAATTAGGTTATGTTTGAAATCTGGTCGCTATAGTAGTAAGTAGTAGCTGTGAACAGTATCCTTTTTTCTATAAAAATGTATGGTAATATAACTGTAGGTGTAATCATAATGTGTAAAACAACTCTTAAATGTGATTTTGTGGAGTATTGGAATAAGAGAGAGAGAGAGAGAGAGAGAGAGAGAGAGAGAGAGAGAGCTACTTGTTGCTTGTCAAATGAACATTAAAACAACGATCAACGCTCCTAAATGCTCCTAAACGCTCTGTGCCAAACCACCCTATATATTAACCAATCGATATATAACTTCATTTAACAATTAAATCAAATAAAAAAAGTTGTCAAACCAAGCATATTTTATATTAACCAATCGATATATAACGTCATTTAGCACGAGAAAAGTTTAACATAGATCACAAATTTTCAAAAGATCCAGAGAACAAATTCCAGCTATTCATTTTTTCATGAAACTAAATAACTCATTTTTATCCTTTTTTTTTTAATTGAATATTTCACAAACCTTTAATCGTTACGCGAAACGAAGCATACCATCGCAACGAAAATTAGATTATCTTTCTGTAAAAGACTTCTATATACTTTCGATAAACTTTTCTTTCGAGTTTTCTTTGTGACTATTGAAATTTACGCCTTGCAAAATCACATGTGATTTGTAAAATGATAGTTGATAATGAAAATCACACTTGATTTTTAAAAGAACAAATCACATGTAATTTCTCAATGCGTAAATTTCAGCCAAAAGAAATGGTCGAAAGTATATCGAAGTGACCGTCTACTGAAAGTTAAACAAATACTGAAAGATAAATAAATTCTCGTCGCGATGGTGTATTTTTTGTCGCTCAACGATTTACCGTTTGCAAGATATTTTATTTTCAGTAAAAATGTTAAAATGGGTTTCTTTTGTTTGAATGGCTAAAATTTATTCATTTGATCTTTAGAAAATTCGTGATCTATATTGATCTCTCTATTTAACACTCAAGTCAAATACAAAAAGTTCTCAAAACCATGCATATTTTCTTTTTTTCATATACACGAACTAATCTCATTCGGTTTCGACCAAAACGGTCTAATTTTGACTTTTATTGGCTAATTTGAATAAAATAATGTTCTTCTATTAGTTCAATTTAGTTTTTCTCGTAAATACCCTTTGCAAAAATGTTCCAAAATGATATAATATCTTTGTGGCATTAAAGATTTATCATGCCTTAAGGTAAAGTTAAAAACAATGTGAGTGAAACATGTTGTATATAAAACATCTAAATAGGCTTAAGATGACTTGATCTACAGCAAAATGAATATTAGAGGGAAATCTCATTAAAACCACACCAAATTGCACTATAGAACCTGTCCTTTTTTTTTTTTAACAGCTTGTTAGTTGTTAGTGGTTCAGGTAGCAGTGACATCCAATTGGGCAGTATCCCTGAACTCCGCTTGTACTTCCTCCTATTCCGCCTGAAGGGGTAAAATTCTCGGGTAGGACTCGAACTTGAGACCTCCCCTAGCCAAATCTCCCATCCCCAAGCCCCTGAGGAATCTTGGTGGCCAACTGAGCTAGCCCAGTTGGTTTAGAAGCTGTCCTATTAGTATGCAACTTTGCATGCATTAGACATGAAAGTCGCTGGAATGACCTATGCTTCATTAACAGCCTCAAATCTGGATATGCTCACGATGTCAAAGCCGACCAGAAGAAAAACCATAAGTACAAAAGAAGACGTTAAATACTTCTGGAGTCTTGACATGTATCGCTATCTCATATGTTGTAGATACCCCATACATCACAAAAAACGGATCAAAAGTGGTGCTTCTGCCAAATCAATTTCTATCTTTGTTGCTCAAAATCTTGGAAACCATAGCATGAAAACTATAAACTTATCTGGTTCAATTAAACTTGCTTACCCGAACGTGTACAGAAATTAAATGAAAACTTTTAATTTTACTGTTAAAAAGTCACAGAAAATTACAATTTGCATGTTGTATACATACAACAGCCTTTTCATCCCATAGTAGTTACTAGTTAGGATTGGCTAAAAATTGAAACAAGAAATTATATAGTTCCAAGAATCAGCTAATACAGAAGATGGTGTGACTGTATATCTAATTTACCTGACTGTTTTAATATACAAAGTTGCAGATGGACAATTGTATGTTTGACTTGGTGTTACAGTAGTTGCTTTAGTTCAGGTGGTGTTGACTGTAGTGGGAGAAACGTCTCTTGTGTGCCTCTAACAAAATCAGCAAGTTCTTTGGGTGCAACCACCAACTTTAACCATTCTTGCAACTCGTCCCCCTCAACTTTCTCTTTTTCTACAAGTGCAAGAAAATAAAATAAATAAATAAATAAAGTGACTTTCAAGATATGCACTAAGCAAGTAGAGTAGAGTCGAATAAAAAAGAAAGGGATCTATACCTTCAAGATAAGCACCAAGACCCTCCAAAACAGTGGGATTAGCACGCATGACTGAAAGCGCCACGTCGAGTGCTGATTGAAGCATCAACTTAACTTCTCTTTGGACAAGATCCACTAGATGTCCCTATATTATATGCAATATGATCTACGTCAATTTGTTACTAAAAGAAAAGAAAAAGTATAATCCAAAACCAAAAAGAAAAAGGAACCTGATCCTTTCCGAAACCAGAGCCTCCAGAATCATCCATGCCGCCATTTGAAAGTGTTGTCATTGAGATTGGGCCTATGGTGGGATTCAGACCGTATTCAGCAATAGCCTTGTATGCCATGTCTGTGGCTCTACGTATGTCATCAAGTGCACCAGTTGACACACGACCAGAGTAGATAATTTCTTCAGCAGCACGTCCTCCAAGAAGTGTAACCAAACGTCCTCTTAGTTCATCCACAAAAAGCAAATACCTATCCTCGGTGGTTGGAGGAGTGTAAGTAAATCCTAATGCCCCTCCTGACCGTGGTAATATGCTAAGCTTCTGATTAAAAAGAAAACAAAAAGAGTCGTCATTTATCATGGTAAATTATTAAACTTGTAGCTGCAGCTATTTCTTCTAGAACATGACATATAAACTAAACTGTGTACACAATCTAATATGTGGTGAGTGAAGCGTGATTGTTAACTCGACAACATTTAATAAAAAATTTATGCTTAGTTATGTCTTACCTCGACCCTTGGTTGTCCTTTAAGAAGTTTGGAAACGGCGGTGCCTACTACTGCATGACCAGCTTCATGGCGAGCAACCACTCCTTTCTCAGTACCTTGCAACTTAGCTGTTTTCTTTTCAATCCCCTATTATATTATCACAAAACAAAGGCAGAGTGCATAAAAGATAATTAGCTAATGTTCTAACATAGAAGATATTTAAACTCGCACTTTGAAATCATAATTAAAAAATGTTATCATTATGCATATATAAACTGATTATAGTATACTGATAAATTTTGCAATCGAATGCATGGAGCGTGCAAATATTAATAACACTGGTTTTAGAGTATAGTAGGCACAATAGGCAGATTCAGGTCACTTGGACAGAACCCACACACTTCTGGTTCTTTATTTTTTGAATTTTTTAAAAAACTAATTACAACAATGGCCATTTTATGAGATGCATTTTGGGTGAGTTTCGACCTGTTTGACCTAGTTCCATCACATCTTGATATATATACACATTTGACCCTTTAAAGAAAAAATAGAGAACAATTACAGCGATTGAGCGTTCCACAGCATGGATGAAGTCAATTCTCTCTACTACGACTTTACTTTCTCTGCCGGCTAGCAAAGCCGCTTCATTTACCAAGTTGGCAAGGTCCGCCCTGCACGTCCAAATAAAGGACGTCTATCAAATGTTAGCAAGAATATAGAAATTAAATACTGAAGGTTGGTTTCGTAAGTCAAATTTTTTATGTTTGATTACCCGGTGAAACCAGTGGTCATGGAAGCAATGTTATCAAGATCGACGTCCTCTCCCAAAGGAAGCTCTTTCTTATTAACATGTACATCCAATATAGCTTTTCTTCCAACCCTATCCGGTGTTTCTACCTAAAAGAATAAGCAATTCCAAGACAAAAAAACATTTATAAATACTTGCTACTATCATGAGAATAAAGAAAAAAACCTAGACTATTAGAGAGATAAATATAAATACCAAAATGAATAAAAAGACAGACCATAACAACGCGATCAAATCTCCCTGGCCGGCGAAGTGCCGGATCTAATACATCAGCACGGTTAGTTGCTCCAAGAACAATTACAGCAGAATTACTATCAAAACCATCCATCTCCTGCAAGATAGTTCAAAACACATAAGTTAATAAAGCATTATCCGAATATATTATAGTAGGCAAAATGAGCAGATTAGCTAACATATCAAAATGGGTAATTTAGGTCTTTTGGGTACAACTTGATTAGTGTAAAGTATAATTACAAAAAAGTATATACTTGTAAGGTTCACGTCATAAAATAGCAATGTATTTTGACCATTTTTCATGTTGGTGAAGGAACTTTTTGCAATTCACCTTGGTTTTTATACTTACATGTGTAAGGATTAAGGAATACTGGTTATTATTTTCTTGTTTTTCAACGGATAATAGGCACGACTGGCATACATCTCTATCATAAGTTATACTTAAATGTTGACGTATTTTTGGTGACATGTTAAGAAGGGGAAAAATCCTCGGTACTTGTACTTTCTAATTTTGGCCCCGTTTCCTTAGCACACTGATTAAAAACGTCAAAACATGTCAATATTCGAGTGTAACTTATGGGACATTAGACATTTTAAAAGGTTATGCCGATTACTGGTTGAAAATCGGGAGAATAATGACAATTATGGCTCACCAAATGTAAGTATAATAATTACCAAAATGGACAATTCCATAAAATACATTGTTATTTTATGACATTAACACTTGTAAGAATAATCTAATTATCAAGTATAATAGTTTGAAATGTTCTAAATGTGAGCCTTTTCCTCTTAAGCTACTTCTAGATTTTGCCATTTGACACAGAAGATATAAAGCGTAATCCATTTATAAGTATATAGGTCAAATTTGCCACCTCTAAATTACTGAAATTTTTGAAAAAGAAGTACTTTGGACATATTACCGTGAGCAGTTGGTTCAGAGTTTGTTCTCGCTCATCATTGCTGACAATGCGGAACCTACCATCACGACTTTTGGCTACAGCATCAATCTACAAAGGAAAAATAAATAAATAAATATGACTGAACCTTGTTTATATGGTTAAGGTGCTAGTTGGGGTATAAATTCAAACCTCATCTATGAATATGATCGATGGTGCCTCTTTCTTTGCTCTTGCAAAGAGATCTCGAACGCGTGATGCTCCCATGCCCACGTAAAGTTCTACGAACTCACTTGCAGAACAACTAATGAACGGTACTTCAGCTTCCCCAGCAACAGCCTTTGCCAAAAGTGTCTTACCTGTCCCAGGAAGACCAACCTATAAGAAACCCAAAAGTCATTTATAAGAAGTAAATCCTTATTGAAGCACATTATACCAAAACCGATACCAATATTCACGATATAATAAATCTTTACTTTTGAATGTATAAGCAATTGGAACTCACCAGAAGCACACCTCTAGGAGGGCGAGCACCAAGGCGTGTATATCGATCTGGATTCCTAAGAAATTCCTGATAGAGTTAATTTATACAAAGAAAATGCTAATTAGAAGGAAGCCTCGGAAAGCCATATATTCTTTTAATATCTGTAACTGTGGAATATGAACTTACTACAATTTCCTCGAGTTCCTCCTTTGCCTCATCAACACCAGCGACATCAGAAAAAGTGATGACTTCCCCTTGTTCAGACACTTTTGACCCTCCAGGACCACCTGACTTGCGGTTTCTTAGCTGACCAGGAGTATTCTGTCAACGAGCACAAGTAATAATCACTTATTAAGAAAAGCACTCACAACATGTGAAGTAAAAGTGAATATTTTCATGTCAGAAACATTTCTTACCTGTGAAAAGTTTACAGGGAAACGGTGAAGTAGCCCTGCTAACACAGCAACATAAAACAAAGCTATCTGCAAAAATAAAGTGAAATAGTTAAAATTAGATGAAACACAAACAAGCTGTCATTATGTCTCTGTTATGTAATTTTACTTACGATAGATACTTATACACAATATGCATATCCATATGAATTCGGTTTCATATCTTTTATCTTTTCTAGAAAAAAGACTACCTATAATAATTATCTTCTGAAGGAGCAACCAACACTTATCTTTTTCACTGTAAACAATAGTATGTAGTCCAATTATAATGTCTTCACTCAAAGTGTCTTCAGTTACGCCAAAGTAATTAGGTCGTGTTAAAGATTACTAAGGTGATCATTACACCAATCTAATGAGGATACTGCAAAGTTCAAACCAAGGAAATACACCATTGGTAGTTTTTATTTCACTTTATATTGAAACTAACAGACTGTGACATCTGATTAATTGGTGAGAAATCATCTAGAATACACGAGACTGGTTGCATTAAGTTAGAAGATGATGTATGTTGCACAGACGTCACAACCATGAAAATGAAACCAAATGAAATATTGTACACGCAGAATCCCGTTAATGAGTGCAAAAGTGACGCAACAAAGCTTAGTTTATGTGTTGAATTACAACCTATGCAATGAATAGAAAAACCTAGACATATTAAGAGAAAGAGTTGTGTCATCAATCTCTTAGTGAAACACAACATCACGGGTGCTATGATATACAAGCAATGGTGCACGAAGCCAGATATCAAGTTCAGATATGCAGGACAAGACGAGGTACAGGAATGTAGTGTCAAGGGTTTATTACCCTCTCAAGATGAGTTGAGTTCAATTGTTATGTTAACTGTTCATTATGTGCACTTCCTTTGAGAAAGATAACAATTGTGGTCAACAACAGTACAACACTCAAGATATGAACTTTATCTTTACTGTGAATCAGGATGGTATGACCATGGACGGACCCACATAGGAGCCGGGTGTGGCACGGGCTACACCCAATTTTTGGTCACGAAGTGTAAACTTTTTATAAAATATATATTTCTGGGCTCGTGCAACACCCAATTTTACCTGATAAATTCTTTATCAGACAACTTTAGTACTCATGGTCATAAAAAAAAATTGTGCAACACCCTTTAAAAAATCCTGGGTCCATCCCTGGGTATGACATGCATAGCTTGTAATGTAATACCTAAAGAATATACGTACATGGTTTTAGTGGCAAACATCATGTTAGAAAAATATGCACGTTAACTCGCTGAGGAGAAGCTGGTTGAAAACTTGAATTAACAAAAAGATAATCTCAAATAAGCTTCATTCATCAAATGGTTAAAGTGATAGTGTTATATTTTTATTCGGAAAAAGTACATGAAGTAGACACTATCTGGAGAATGAGAGAAAGCAGCAAGATAACTAAACAGATTGCATTATATCGTTCTTGAATGAAGAAAACAGAGTTAAAAATGATGGGTAATGCAAAATGACTAGGAAGTAGGAAGAAAAGAGGGTGAAAAGGGTGCGTACATATTGGCCAAGAGGATAAAAAGCAAAATTAGTGCATAAACATCAAATGCATCAATAACGATGACGAACTATTTCTAACCAGATAGAACAATTTAGCGAACAATGAAGGGGTTCTCCTGTTAGTCAAATGGTGAGGGTCTGAGAGAAGCATATACAACCTATACGACTCTTTTGTTTGTATGTGTAACGAGAGCATTAGAGTTAAAAAAGCAGCGCAAAGAGAAATATAAGTAGGTAAAGCCATAGCCTGATAGTATTACTATTCCTACAAAGATTTGGAAAGCCCTGCAGAAGCTTAGTCAGTAGTATCTATTATCTAAGGTTACGTCAAGAACTTGCTAACTTTTCTGAAGTTGTAAACAAGGTTTCTACTGTTACTGCATTCAAATAAATGCACCCTCACTTAACTTTTAATAACAATAACTAAACTATGCTTTGCAATTTGCATAATGGCATGAGACATAATAAGGGGAATTATGCAAATGCATTGATAGAATTTATACTCTTCCAAAGTTTTATCAAATCTTCTTCTTAAAAGTTCAGAAACATAATCCTGTCCACAATTCAGATCATGGTATTGCCTTAAAATTAGTAAAATACATCTACTGGAAACACAAATCAATTATGCAATCTTCGAATGTAAAAAATCAATGCATCTCGTCATCTTTGTTAGCAAGAAATACAAATAGGCAAACTGATAATAAACACTTATACGAAAAACGAACTTACCAACGCAGAGTTCAAGAACCCACCAGACCTCTTATCAGGTGCTCCAAATTCCACATCATTTTCAAGCATCTTCTCATACGGCGTCTTAATATCATTAGGTCTAGTCGTCGTATACACAATCCTCTTCGTAGGTGCCACACTCCTCAACAACAACTCCGAATCCTGCATCTTACTATTCCCACTCCCTTTCACATCACTCTCCACCCCACCAACGTCTTGCTTCAACTTAAACATAATATGCACACCGTCGACCTCCACCTTCTGCACCTGATTCCCACCAACCTTACTCAAAAAATCACTATACGGCACACTCACAAACGTCGTCGGCACTCTAGGCTCCGCCCCAGGCAACGGTAACCCAGGCCTCAACAACCTCATAACAAACATAACTATCCCTAACTGCAACAGCAACACACCAATCNCCTTTTTTCTCCCCCTTGTCCCTATTTTTACTAACTTTACCCCCCTCGTTTTCGCTCTTTTCGCCCGTAGACGATTCGGTATCACTATTATTCACATTGGCACATAACCTATCACCTCTATAACAGCTCTTATCCTTAAATTTCATAATCCCTAACCTTAAAGGAGTACTAGTACATAAATTTAACATATGGGAAACACTAGAGTCTCTATAAAAATTATTCGAAAGACGAAACTTAGTATTCGGGTTTTCGGGCTTTAAGCGAAACCTGTGATTAAAAGAAGTGTACCTGTTTGTTACATGGATTTGACCCTGAATTATAGTTGTCATGATGATGATATTGTTTTGTGTTTAATGATGATATTGTTTTTGTGTTAGTGAATCATGGGATGATATTGGGATTATGATTTTGTGTTTTTTTTAAAGGAGGTGAAGAAGAAGAAGAAGATGATTTAGAGAGATGTGGACCATTCAAGTTTGTGTTCTTGTTTCATGTTTTGTTTCTTAGGCGTGGTCTCTAACAAACATCTAGATAAAATGAAATTTTGACAAATAATCAAAATAGGTAATAGAACGGTACCCGCGCAATGCAGCGGCGGGTACCTGTGACTATATTTTGCGTTATACGGTTATTCGGTTACACACTTAGTTATCTTTATGCTTTATAAGTAGAGATGGTAGAGATGGTTAAGCCAAATAATTTTAGTTTGAACAACCAACCTGCTTCCTAACAAACTTCCTAACCAACCTGCTTCCTAACCAATTAATTTTGAAATCTTTCCATAATAAGAAATAAAAAATCTGAAATTTTAAGCCTTTCTAATTATAGAATAGTCTCAAATGCATTATATAGTAGTATAGATATGCAAACGAGATGCTCTAATTTTTTAGATAAAAGAGATGCTCTAATTTTTTATTATTTTATCAAAATAGGTAATATGCAAACGAGCAACAAGTTGCGGTGCTATTTTTTTTATTTACACATTTTAATGTATAAGCAATTGAAGCAAAATGTTAATATTGTAAAAATATTTAATGCATAATTTAAAGTGTGAAATTAATTATCGATAGATAAACTATGACTTTTATTTTTATTTTTATTTTGATTAAGGATATTTTGTATTTTATTAGTACATGTTTATTTTATGTTTATTTGCAATTTGGTTATGGTCGAATAATATGGTTAGAGATTCGGGGAGACATGATAAATTATACATTACGAGTAAGCAAAGATGATTCTCAACTTTTGACAAGCCTATCTTTGATTAAATGAAAGAACCTTTTCATTATGTGAGAAAAGGGAAATCAACTTTAATAGCTAACAAAAATAAAATTTCAAAAAAATATATATTTGATGTTGTCATGCACAGGTTAACTAAAAATTACTCCCTCCGTCCCTAAATAAATGTTCACGTTTGACTTCTTAAGTCATTCTTTTTAAACTTTGACTTTATATATTTTTGTTTGTGTTATATAATATTTGATGAAAATTATACCAACTAAAATACATTTAAAACCCAACTCATTCATATATTTTGCATCAAGTATTATGTAACGCATACAAAAATATTTAAAGTTAAAATTCAAAAAGAAAGACTTCAAAAGTCAAATGTGGACACTTATTTAGGGACGGAGGGAGTATATAATATTAATATTGTACGCGTGCAGTGCACCATCGATAAGTTGGACGATAAATTTTTTGGAAAACAATTTTCACTGATTGCACGCTTTTTGTGTTAATAATTTCATTTTTTATGGCTATGTAACCACATTTTTACAATCTTAATCTGAAGAGAAAAAAATATACTTGTAATTGTATTTCAGAAGAAATGAAACGTATACCACCTTTTTTTTTTTTCCCTTCATTTTTTATATGTAGAAAGGGTAAAATGATTGGTGTTTCAAGATGTTACGATAAGGAAATATGGATTGACAAAATTAAATGAACAAATATGAACCAAACAAAAAATTGTTAGCTTGCTTTATATTTAAAAACAAACGTAAACAAAACATGTACACGAAATATGTTAGCTTTGTTTTTCAAACGCTTAGCGCTATCTATTTCCATCTATCAAACCCACTAACCAACCAACCACAATTGAAATTTCTTTGATGCCCGTACGCTCAAACTAAACGGCCGATCTAAATACTATCATACAATTTTTTCACAAATCAATAAAATACTATCATACAATTTTAGGAACCAAATTAGTCATTACTCAACAATAAAAACCGGGGTCCTACTTACGAGCATAAAGGGAATCCATTTTGGTCACGCAAATCCTAAATTGAGGAGTAGAGTCACGCAATACCTCAAAAAGTGGGTAGCAAGTAGCATTTGACATTTCGCACAAGCATTAACCAAGATGAGTTTTTGTCAAGATCTTCCAAGTTTAAAAACCCAATTATAGGCCACCTTTTGACCAGTGACAAGTTTATTTACTTATACAGTATAAAACACTACTAAGGGCCCGTTTGGTTTGTTGCTATGAATGACAATGGATATCGGATTTGATATCGGTAGAATGACAATAGATATAAAAAAGTGTATCATTACGATTGTTTGTGTTTGGATGACAAAATATGATATGAAAAAGTGTGTAGATATTTGAGGGGGTGCTTGGTGGAGGGTTATATGGGTAAAGGATATGAATCATGATGCTTGGTATACTATAATGTAATGACCAATTACCCAATAGTGGGTAATAGGTCACTATCCAATAAATTGCGGGGATTGCTCATTACATTGCTTTGCATTCCCTTTGCATTCTCTTTGCATTCCCCCTAATTTGAACTAAGCATGCCCTGAATTTTGTAGTGGAAAGAGAGAGACCCACGGGAATGGATTTCACAGACATCAAATTGGTGTGTAGTAAATCTATGGCTATGAAATACCCATTTCATTTTCGGACCCACTAAACAAACACATTGAACTGGAATGAAATCAATAGACCCATTCCAATTGGGGGATACAAAATGCACCTTAAGTGTTCCATTTTGTTTCAGTTTCCCCTAATGAGTTGTATATTTCTTCAGTTGTGTTTTTTAAATTGATCTTATAAATTTGAGTAAACTGCAAAAATTGTCCCTAAACTTTCCCGATTTTGCAAAATCTCATACAAGATTTTTAGCAAAAAAATGCCCCTGAACAGGTTTCCTTAGGCGAAAAGTGTCCTTGAGGATGAAGTTTGTTTGCAAAAACGGTTTTTTGGCCTAACGAGCGTTAGGGAGCCCGTTACACGTGAGGGTATTTCCGTCTTTTCACTATTCCCGCCATCAAATCCACCTGACGACCCATTAATGATCTTTGCAACTTGTGTTGAGGGACATTTTTTGCAACAAACGTTTATACTTTCCATTCTTATACAACACGAGTGAGCATTAAGTGTTACACACTGAATCTACACTTACTGCTCATCATCTTCTTCACATTTTGCACCCAAAATTCTTTTTAACTAAAAAAATTGTTCTTTGCGCTTGCGGTCTCCAATGCGTGGTTAGAACTTCGTGGACGAATAGGAATCCTAGGAGGCGGTTCTACTCGTGCCCCACATATTTAAGTTTGACTGCTGATCAAACAATAATTATGTTACATTTTACAAGTAGCCTATGTTTTCTTCTTTATAATTACATTTCTTTCATTTTACAGAACTCTAGTTGTCCGTTCATCGGATGGGTGGACCCTTCGATGTGCGACCGCTCTCTCGACATCATCCCTGGTTTACTTAGGACCAGGGATGCTTTGGAAGATGCTCTGGCTTTAGAGCAGGAGAGCGCCGACTGGGAGGAGCACCGGGCAAATGAGGAGGAGACCCGGGCAAACCAGGCAGGAGCTGCGGGCAAAAATGGAGGAGGAGCGGGCTAAGAAGCTGAGGAAATACCTTATCATTACTTGGGTTTTGTTCGCTTCTTATGTTTACTTGCAAAGTTGAGACTTTGGTGTGGGTCAATGTGGGTTGGTTTTTGTGTTTTGTGGTAGTTAATGGTGGTTATGTTAGGTGTTTATGAACAATGTAGTTTGTTGATGGTTGGTTATGCAGTTAATATACATTATGGTATGACATCAATGGTTCAAGTATCTTTAATTATCTTATTTGATTTGTGATATTTGTTTGTTAAGTAGGATTATGATTGTTTATGATTCATGTTCTTTGTTGTTAAGTAGGATTATGATTTCACCAATATAACGAGTAATGGAGTAGGAATATATCTGTTATGTGTTGATAATGAACCAGTGGAATGAAGCAGCAACATTTTACTTGTTTCATTCTTATATAACACAATTTGCATAATGTTTATACGAAATACAACAAGTTTTTCCAAACATAAATGAAGCAACAACATTTTACTTGTTTCATTCTTAGATAACACAATTTCCATAATGTTTATCCGAAAAACAACAAGTTTTTCCAAACATAATGTTTCTTGAATTACATCTTTCATCTTTAGAGGATTCATCCAAACACAGCATCTGCTTTTAACTTCTTAGTCACCTCCTTTTGTAACAAAATGACCTTGTCTCTTAGAACTTTCCACAACCACCTCTGTTTCCATAGGCACAAATCTGTCTGTATTCTTTTTAGCTCGATTATACAACTCTTCAATCTCCCCATCATCTAAACGAGCCAAATCTTTGAGTTTACGATTGTCCATATTCTTTAGATACATACACATGTGTCTCCTTTTTTGAGCTCTGGTGGGTGGTCTGTTTTGTTTTTCTTTAAGTCTTTCTGCTGCATAGTGTTTTTTTCTTGCTGCAGTAATTTCAGCTAAGCACTTAGACCTCTCTTCAATAGTAAGTGAGGCCCACTCTTCTTGAGTTAATCTTTGAGCCAGCTCAAAATCAGCATCAATTTGATCCATTTCATAATCATACTCTTCATCAAGCCGGGCCTGTAACTTTTTTGTAGCTTCTGCATCAGACAAAGGCAGCTCTTTTGTTGACATAGGAGTTTCATTACCTTCTTCCACTAATATACTCTTTCCTTTTCCCTTACAATGTGGTTGTTGTTGTGTGGTGATTGTTGTTGTTGTTGTTGATGGTTCTCTGATACTCACCCCTTTTGTTGTAGGAATAGTAGTCTTCAATTTTGTGAGTGCTGCAACCATGACAGCCTCCTCGGTAGAAGATGCAGCAGCAGAAACTTCAATACTGGCAGTTTTTACTCCAACTTCCTTAGCAGATTCATCAAATTCACCAGCAACCATTTCAGGATCATGTTCATCCCCAGCAACAGTTTTTTGCAACATTTAAGTAATTCACCTCATCAATTAACTGTTCTCGTTCATCATTTACCCCAATTTCCACATCAACCATCTCTTGATCCTCCCCTGAAACTTTGCTTACATTCATCTCCTGTTTGGAGGCATCCTCCCCCAAACTAGAATCATTACAAGAAGATTCAACCCTAGCAGCAGAACCAACTTTATGTAACCTTTTCAGCATTTGTGGTCTTGTCCTTTGTATCCCTTTAAGATATCTAACTCTCTGCTTCAACCCTTTGATTTCATCATTTTTAGAATATATAGTCTTTTTGAGATTTACAACCTCCTTTGACAATCTGGTACATGTATCCATTAATTCCTGTATAACTTTCATACTACCTGCATCTGACTTTCCATTGGTTTCTTGGCGCCTGGGGATTCCATCACCTGAATGAGTCTCATGTGAACTTGATCCATTAGATGTTGCCTTGGATTGGGTGTTATTGCTCTTACCACTGTCCTGCTCTGCTTCTAAGCTAGTAGCAGTAGTGGCAACCCTTTCCAATCTATCATCTGCAGCCATACTAGCACTAGCCTGAGGGAGCTTAGTGCCCTTTTGGTGTGATATCCTATGTTTATAGGTCTGTACCAACATTGATTGGAACAATGGTGTTTCTGTTCCTAAAAAGTCTTTCACCACCCTCTTCATGTTAGCAAAAATCTTTTTAGAATGAGAGGCAACAGCATAAGTTCTTTGATGATTTTTCTTTTCAGTAAATTGTGTATCCATAAGCAGTTGTGTAAACCTTGGATACATGTAAAATTTGTTTTCGGAATTACCCAAGTTCTTAACCATATTATCAATAACCAATTTTGAAAAATTGAACTTCCTGTTGGAAGCCAAGAAAATTATAGCAGAAGCCATTTTAGCCCCAAACTCATTCCATGAAGTTGTTTTAGGACTCAAACATTGTAACATAGTATGGATTAAGAATTTCCACTGTGGGGAGAAGAGTCTTTTGAAAAATTTTAAAGAGTCATTTTTCCTCTCATATCCCATCAGTTTAAGTTTTTCAAAAATTTTAGAATTAGGAAGACACTCAATTCCATTAGCATCTGATAGTTTAAGAACTCTCCTAACAGATGCTTCAGTAACGCGTATCTTCTGCCCATCTACAAGGGCTTGAATTTGTTGTTCCCCATTAATAGTTTCGACCTTAGCAGTAGACCAAAACTGTTTCATGTGAGAAATATATATAGTTGGGTTTACTGTTAATGCATACCTTAAAGTGCTTGTATTTAAGAAATCAATGATCTGAGAAATATATATAGTTGTATTTAAGAAATCATGTTATGAGTGGGGCAAAAGAAAGATTCGACATTGTTGTGATTGAAGGTGGGATTTTGTAGATATGGTTTGATTTGAGAATGTTTCGACTTATGGAAACCGATTAATTGAAGTGTTGGTGGTTACAACTGTAAAAACCCCAACAGCATTAAGTTAGGGTTTGGGACGTTTTAGGGACCTTTTTTGCAACAAAATCCCTAAATATTAAAACGTTCTTTGGGAAACGTTGTGACTGCTAAATACTTATTGTAAACCAGTGTAACTGTAAAAAAGTTATTGTAAAGTAAACCGTTGTGACACTTAGATACTTAATTGTAAAGTAAACCGTTGTGACACTTAGATACTAAATTGTAAACCGTTGTGACAATTAAACGTTGTAAACCGTTGTGACTCTTGTGTGCCTATAAATACAAAGGAATTACAACCAACTTCTTTCATCTTTTCATTACGTATTCAATTTTTGTTTGGAACTACAATGGCTTTATCATCTTCAAATCCTGCTTCAAAGAAAACAAAACGTTCAAGGGATACTTCTCCTCCTCCTCCTTCAAGGGATACTTCTCCTCCTCCTCCAATGCCAGAAAAATATAAAATCCACGGCCTAACCCAAGAGTGCTGGGACAAATGCCATTCTGGAGGCCTATTTGGTACTGACCAACGGTTGGTTGAAATTTACAACGACCGAATCAAGCGGTTGGAAGCACAGAACAAGAAAGACCAAGAGACCATACTGGTGCATCAGAACAAAGTTGATCTTCGGAATCAAGAAACAGAAGAAATCCGTGGAAACATTGTTGATATTTACAAAAGCATTCAAAAAAGTTTGTATAATTTTCATTGAATTTAGCCTGATGTAAGATGATATGAATCATTATTATGTTATTTTAATGTTTTAATCATTCAATATGAACCACTATGTTACCATTAATGTTTCTGTATAATTGTTATTTACATGGGTGCTTGGGTATGTTAACGTATACAGTTAATGCTGCTAGTAGACAGTTTACGTTGCTAGCACCTTTAGTGTTGAGGGACGTTTTAGGGACCTTTTTTGCAACAAACTCCCTACATATTAATTGGAGGAACCAGACCCCCAAATCCCCTAGCCAAACTTATTTATTACTAAATTGGACTTTCAAAACCATGGTGAAAAAAGGTTACTCTAACAGACCTAAAGAAATAGCAATTGTCTTAATCTTAAACTCAGAAACAACAATAAAATTTAAACAAATTATTTAAACAAAAAGCGAGTTTGCCAGTTAGAAATGACAACTTTGTTAAGTGTTTTGTGTTCCTCAAGTTGATGTAATGACTTAGTGCCTTTGTGGTAGTTTAAAAACATTTGGTTGTATGTTATTAGTATTATGTAATGTATTTGTTTTAACAAACATAACAGACCCACAGAAATAGAAAACATAACATAACATTAGCAAAGAAATACTCTGCATAACCATTGTATAACAAATTGTCTAAAGACATACGAATTGTCTGCATCACCATTGTTTAACAAACACAACATAACCAAAGAAATAGCAATTGTCTGAAATTAAAACTCACAAACAACAATAAAAATTAAACAAATCGTTTATCTCACTGATACATAAAGCCATTCAATTTGCGGCTTGTTTGGAAGCCTTCCTGGTAGTCTTTCTACCCTGACTACCAACCTCTTGGGTTGATTGTGACTTCATTGGTTGACTTGGTTCTGCATCTGTTTCAGTTGCTTGACTGTCAGCAACACCCTCAGCTCTTGCCTTCTTATTGCCTTTCCCCTTTGCATTCTTCTGTCTTGGACCTGTACATGCTCTTTTGTTGTGACCTTTTGTACCACATTGGCCACAAGTGACAGTTTTTCCTTTTTTTGAAAGCTTCCCACCCTTGATCATTTCCTTTAAGGCTTTCTCTGCCGTCTCCTCTTTGCTCTTTGTCCTCTTCTTCCTTGGTCTCCCAACTGGAACATGATAGTGTGGGGGCAATAAGATACTAGGGATGGTGCACTTGGGCTAAAAGTGACTATTAGCAATAAGTATAATCTTATGGCTGTATGTCTCCTTCCATGTTTTTAGCCAATATGCCTAATGTACCCAATCCTCAGGCCTACCTACCTCCCTACCATCTTGTGCCATGCTATACATTGCTGCCACAGCATGTTTGCATGGCANCATTGGTTGACTTGGTCCTGCATCTGTTTCAGTTGCTTGACTGTCAGCAACACCCTCAGCTCTTGCCTTCTTATTGCCTTTCCCCTTTGCATTCTTCTGTCTTGGACCTGTACATGCTCTTTTGTTGTGACCTTTTGTACCACATTGGCCACAAGTGACAGTTTTTCCTTTTTTTGAAAGCTTCCCACCCTTGATCATTTCCTTTAAGGCTTTCTCTGCCGTCTCCTCTTTGCTCTTTGTCCTCTTCTTCCTTGGTCTCCCAACTGGAACATGATAGTGTGGGGGCAATAAGATACTAGGGATGGTGCACTTGGGCTAAAAGTGACTATTAGCAATAAGTATAATCTTATGGCTGTATGTCTCCTTCCATGTTTTTAGCCAATATGCCTAATGTACCCAATCCTCAGGCCTACCTACCTCCCTACCATCTTGTGCCATGCTATACATTGCTGCCACAGCATGTTTGCATGGCATACCAGTTAGCTCCGATCTCCTACATGTACATGTCTTTAAACTCATATTCACCACACATTTCTCATTCCAGGTGTTCTCACACTGGTACCAGTCCGCCCCATTCCAAACAACACTATATTTAGTAGCTTCTTGCTTAATAACATCATAAATGGAAGTTGCAGTTGGGGTTAAGGGACCTGTACACTTATCTATGACATTCTGCACATTCACTATCCTCTTCATCAAATACTCCCTAATGTATTCCAAACACCCTATTATTGGTTTATCTCTACCATCTAGCAACTTACTGTTGAGTGACTCACAAAGGTTGTTGACCAGAATTTCACACTTAGCTATGCCTGTTTTTTGACAAACAATTGAAGAAAGTTATTGTGGGCTATATAACCACACAGTAAAAGTACAATTATGAAAAATTGTTAAACCTGAAAAATGAGCCCTTGACCATGAGGTTGGTGGTATCTTTCTTAACCAGTCATGAGCTTTCGAGTCATAGTCTTTCAGTTGCCCCATTGCATGTTCAAACTGAGGCACAGTTGTTGTTGTGGCACACTTCCACAGAAATTCCTTGTAAAGTGTTCCTTTGTAAAGCTGCTTCATGTTCTCATAGTGGGTTAAAACAAGGTCATCTTATGTCTAACCATACAAGTCAGCAGAAGGAAAAACCTCTTGAATAGCTTGTAGAATACCCTGTTACAAGTCATACATAGTGGGTTAAAACATTGCTTATGTCTAACCAATTGGTTTGTAATTAGTGTTAATTGAATTTATCATACCTTTTGTCTGTCTGAAATGAAAGTGTAGTTGTAGTTGGGTTGTAAATCAAGGTCATCCTCTAGATTTTTTAGGAACCATAACCAAGAACTCTTGCATTCTGCCTCAACAACGGCATATGCAATAGGGTAAATACCATTGTTACCATCGATACCAACAGCCGTCAAAATTTGCCCTGTATATGGTCCTTTTATGAAAGCACCATCCAATCCAATATCTCTCTTTTTGTAGCTTTGTACCCTTCTTTAAGTTCACCAATACAAACATAAATCCTTTTGAATACCCTTGAATTAAGAGTCAGATCTGTGTTGGTTTCAACTTGGATCTTGACTGTTGTCCCTGGGTTTTTTTGCTCTGAGCTCCATAGCATAATCTCTGAGTTGGACATACTGCTCTTTGTAATCACCTGTCATAAACTGCTCGGCAAATTGCTTTGCCCTGTAAGCTTTGTCGTATGATATATTTATTTGAAACTTCTGTGATAATTCAAGCTGTAACGATGACACATCAACTTTACCACGATTTCTTTTAAGAATTTCGATGGCATAAGGTGACAGAAACCTAGATGTAACACCTATAAGATCTCTTGTCTGGATGCATTTATGAGTGTCTTTCAATGTTTTTACTGACCAAAAATTATCCGTGGCCCACTTTGAGATGAGTAGGTCCCACGGGCAAGGGGGTTTATGATTCTTGATTAGATGTCCTCTAGGACTCACACCCTTGCATTTCAGGTCCTTTTGCTTTTTGGTTTTCTCAAATCTGCCACGTTTCTTTGAGGTAGATGGCTTTGACCCTTCTTTGGCATATACTGGATTGAAAGAAATTTCACCAACCACAGTGCCGAAGCACTTAGCTCTAACCCTATTATTATCACATTGTATAACCGAAATGGCTCTCCTTGCTTGCAACGCATGCATCTTAATCTTATCAGTCGCTTCTTTTCTTGTAACAAACTCATCATGCACCCTAAAATAACCTTCTTTGATTTTATACTTACCCTTATTAGCCCTTCTTATTACCTTCAACCTTCTCTTTCGTAGCGCTGGACCATCTTCAACATCTGCTTCATCGGCACTTTCAAGCTCATCCATTGGAATGGAAGGTGCCTCTTGTTCAGCAGCATCTACCGGATGAAGTTTCTCAACAGCTTCTCTCCTATTGTCTTGAATGTTTGCATCCAGTTGAAAGTTGAAACCACCCATGTCAACAGGAGTGTCAGGTGTTGGCATGTCACGGGCAGCATGTTCAAAATCACTAACATCCCCTTCTGTTTGTTGTTAATCATTCTGGTCACAGGCCTCTTCATCGTCAGGTTGTTCCCTTTCTACTACTTCCTCATCAACCTCTTGGACAGTATTTCGATCATTCACATCCCTATTACGAGAAAGGTACTCATCAAACATTAATGCAACATGTTGGGGTATAAAAGATCAAAGTACTGCTAGATATCAAAGTGCTGCTCTTCAGAGTACTGCTGAAGTATTAAAGTCAAAGTACTGCTAGTGATCAAAGTACTGCTCGTTGATAAGTCAAAGTACTGCTTGAAGATAAAGACTGAATATATTATTAGAATTAGAATATTATGTAATCTATAATATTCTATAGTTAGAGATTGTATACTTGTCGTTCAAGTTATGTAAACCAACTAGGGTTTTCCTTGTGCCTATAAAAGGATCCCTAGGTTGGCATTAGAGATAAGAGTTTTACGAATACGATTTAGAGATAAGTTAGAGTTGTAATAGTCTGCATTCTACAAGCAGATTTAAGGTGTTAATATAATCAAAGTTTGGTTAATTCTTCTTAGCTTTGTTAAGTAATTCCGCATACTTAATAGAGTAATTCAGTGTTTCATTGTTAGTAGATTAGGATTTATCCAAGGCTACTAAACCCTTAACAAGCTATATAATAGTTTGGTCAGAGTATAACGATCCAACACAACATCTTCTAGCCTATCACCAAAGCATGATTCAGGCCTATCCAAGTTATCCTGCTGGAACAAGTCATCCTCAAAACATGGCACATCTTGTTTACCCTTCGAATACATAAAACTACCCATAGGGTCACAGTCACTCATCTCCATCAAATTTAAGTAACTGTATCCATGGGATGAGGTTTGTGTCTCATTTTCAACTGATGGACAAGCATTACAGGATCTTTGTGTTGGTGTCATTTCATCATTATGCCAATCTAACATCAACAACTTTCCTTTGCTGTTGAGATTAGGGGCACTGACCACATCATCCTGAAGAATCTCTTTTATCACTATACCCTTTGAGGCCTTACGCCAAGACGTATGCTCAAACAGTTGTTTTTCTACCAACGAAACATTCGTCTCTACAAAAACATCTACCTCCTTATACCTAGGTACAAAATTTAAGAATAGCTTCACATCCTGATCCGACATCAAAGGCACTAATCCATCATCTAAATTAAGGCTAGGGACCCTAAAATGGATAAACAACTTCTGTTCATTATCACCCAAACCTAGATCAGCTAAGATTTTGATCAGCACATATATTGAGAAAGTGTCACAATCAATCAAGTCTACATGATCAGTGTACTCAAACTTGTACACTCTTTTAGGTTGATTGGAAAACTCACCACTGTTGTGGATTTGAATACTGAAGCGCCTTGGGTACGATTCTGTGAACATAAATCAACGAAACAAATAAACAAAAATCTAAAAACTTCCACAGCATTATCATGAGTCAAGGTAATATGCCATATATACATTGCATGGTCATTCGAAAGGACTAGTACACTAAAAAAATCGTACCATATAAGGTGGCCATATCCGGAATTGGAGCACTCCGAGCTCTAATTTGCTAACCACCCATCATGGATCTACTGTTAATTTGGGAGATTTCGACAATATACAATTTGGGAGCAGTTCGATGTTATAGGTTTGTGAATGTGTTTATAATAGTGAAAGAGGATAAAATTTTTTGCAAAAAATGTCCCCCAAAACAAAGCGTATGAGTAAGTGGGTCCGTCAGGTGTATTGGAAGGCGAGAAATGTGAAAAGACGGAAATACCCTCACGTGCAATGCGCATGAGGACTGACTAACGGGCTCCCTAATGCTCGTTAGGCCAAAAAACCATTTTTGCAAACAAACTTCATCCTCAAGGACACTTTTCGCCTAAGGAAACC
This sequence comes from Artemisia annua, assembly GCA_014162995.1. Taxonomy (NCBI): domain Eukaryota; kingdom Viridiplantae; phylum Streptophyta; class Magnoliopsida; order Asterales; family Asteraceae; genus Artemisia; species Artemisia annua. The sequence continues at coordinate 97,232 of LBNU01000384.1, forward strand.
TGTTCAGGGGCATTTTTTGCTAAAATTCTTGTATGAGGACACTTTTCGCAAAATCGAGAAAGTTTAGGGACATTTTTTGCAGTTTACCCTCTACTAAAAGTAACTTATTTAATATATCCCAATATATATATATATATATATATATATATATATATATATATATATATATATATATATATATATATATATATATATATATATATATATATATATATATGTATATATATATAAAGGTATAGTCTAGTATGGTGTTTCACTTATCAAAATAAGTTATTAATCTGTAGACATAATTTAGGTGTCGTTTGTTTTTTCAGAGCTTTTACCTCTTCATCTGCAAACCATGTCTGCAGAAGAAGAGGTAAATAAAAGCTCTTCATCTACAAGAAGAAGACCGTTTGTTTTTTGTGCTATTGAACTACTTCTTTCCTAGACTATTTTTTGTGCTATTGAAGTATTTTTTTTTTCTTTTCCTTTTTTTTCACAAGTTTTTTTGCGTTTTCGTCCGCTTGTTACCGTTTTTGAACATTTTTGACCATTTTTTTTTACGTTTCGTCTGTTTATTTACGTTTTTTTCCTTTTTTTAAGCTTTCATCCGTTTTTTACGTTTTCATCTGTTTTTTTATGCAAACGTTAAAAACAGACGAAAACGAAAAAAAAAAACAAACGAAAAAGTAAAAAAAAACGGTTGAAAACGTAAAAAAAAATAGACAAAAACAGATGAAAACGTAAAAGAAATACGAAAACGTAAAAAAATGGACAAAAACATAAAAAAAATAGATGAAAACGTTAAGAAACGGGCGAAAACGTAAAAAAACAGAGGAAAGCGTAAAAAAAAGGGACAAAAACCTAAAAATAAAACGAGTGAAAACATAAAAAAAAAACAGACGAAAACATATAAAAACGGATAAAAACGTAAAAAATCGGACGAAAACGAAAAAACAAGCGAAAAGTTAAAAAAACAGACGAAAACGTAAAAAAATAGAAAAAAACGCAAAAAGATTGACGAAAACGTAAAAAATAGACGAAAACTTTAAAAAATGGACGAGAACATAAAAAAATAAACGAAAACGTAAAAAAACGGATATTGAGAAAGAGATGTAGGGTTTGTGAATGAAGAGGTAAGAAGTGAAAGAAGAGGTAATAAGAGGAAGGAGATGTCTGAAGTTTGGAAGAGAAAAGAAGAGGAAAGAAGCTCTTTTATCTGAAAAAAAAACAAACATGTTCCTCTGCGCACCCGCAGAGGAAAGAAGTGAAAAGAGGCAATAAGAGCTTATACAGGGTGAGTTTAGTTGAGAGAAAACATATTTTTTTTTACAAAACATTTTTTTTGGAAAACAAGGAAAACAGAGATCGCGTTCAAATAAGTATTCTCTAACAAATTGCAAAACATAAAATCCTCTCTTTCATAACTGAACAAGGAATATAATAAAACAAATTTTAATTGTTTTCCTTGTTTTCCTTTGTAACCCACAACCCTCATTCTTCTTCTTCAAAATAGAAGATACAAAAATCAACTAAACGCGTTTTTTATATTTTAAAGTGTTTTTTGGAGATAAATTTCTCTTTCAAATTTTTACAAAACTAGAGATATAAGACAACATAATCTTTTCTCCAACTAAACGTACCCATAGTATCCTATGATAGATCATAAGAGACACCATGATACCAACTTACTAGAATATATTATAGGCAGGGAAATGGAGAAACACGGTGGCTATGCCACCACTGAATCTAAACCTAAAGAGCAAGGCGCATGTATCTTCCTTTTGATTCAATCCATTTCTCTGCTATCGAATTCTAACAGGTGGTCAAAGAAAAGTGTCATATCTAGTTGGAGGTCTTGGGTAATTAGGCCTAGAGAGATCTTTGATAATACTTGCTTAACAACATATGTTATCCTCGGAGGTATGGGGTCTAATTTTTAAGCTATTTTCTCTTTTCCTCCGTTGTTCTTAGTTCTCATCTGATCTTATTATATTTTTACATTATGGCCTTTATGTTAATGGTTGTTGTTGAGTTAATTCACTGACCAATTATCTCTAACTAGATTTAAACATAAATTAGATTAAGTATAAAAATATTTTCTGATAATGAACTAAATGAGCAACTTCAGCAAAGTTCAAATCAGAGACAACTTTAAGAAATCAAAAACAACTTGAAGATATCATTGCTAGCTGATGAGCTAAATAGGAAATACTGACCTTATTTTTTGATTTTCGGCTGTTTAAAGTTTAGTATACCAACCAAGATAGTTTAACTTATTTGGTATGCTACTAAGCATATTGTCACGGGGTCATTCCTTCGACCCCGCGTGGCGCCCTTATACCGATAAGGACCAGCCATCCGTCCCGCGTATAATATAGATTCACTGGTTTCGTCCTGCCTTGGACTCATCAGGGGAGCGGCCCCAACTCCCGACCAGTGTGGTGCCATATCGAGTCTCTACTCGTGGTACGTACTACACCCTTATCGTTGGGGTACTCCAACGAGACCAACAAGATTAATCAGGAACCCACGCATTAAGCAACACTTCCAAGTAGCACCCGACCTTCAGAATTTGGCTCGTGACATTCTCCCACCACCAATTCATGCATGTCCTCGTGCATGGTCATCCGTCTCGACGAACGACTTCCCTCGAATGATTTGGCTTTACTCCGGCTTCATGGCTAAAGGGACATTCGACTTCGAACTCTTTTGTATCCCAGCGTGCAGCGACTAAACTCAATTGTCCATTACCCCTTCTGGCTTCCATCGAATGCGACGTTGTGAACTCCACACAACATCATATTTACTCTTCAACATCCCGAGAACTCATTCCCGCCACCTTCGTTTAGCCAACACTTTTTAAGAACTTTTGGGAAAGCGACTTGAGCGATTCTTGTTTCGGTCCGCCTCGGTCCAACCTGGCCCAACCTGGCTCTGATACCACTTGTCATGGGGTCATTCCTTCGACCCCGCGTGGCGCCCTTATACCGATAAGGACCAGCCATCCGTCCCGCGTATAATATAGGTTCACTGGTTGCATCCTGCCTTGGACTCATCAGGGGAGCGGCCCCAACTCCCGACCAGTCTGGTGTCATATCGAGTCTCTACTCGTGGCATGTACTACACCCTTATCGTTGGGGGTACTCCAACGAGACCAACAAGATTAACCAGGAACCCACGAATTAAGCAACACTTCCAAATAGAACCCGACCTTCAGAATTTGGCTCGTGACAATATGAACTAGATACTTAAGGACATGGGATCGCACAGATTGACAATGCCTTGATGTTCCTATCAATTCTCTTACCTAACCAACATAGTTTAACTCGAAAATATCTCTGAGATATTTAGGAGGGAGTTTTTCAAGAAATCAAACGCGTGGGAGAAGGTACAATATTGAAAAAGTTAAAAACTAGTACGAATTGGTGAAAGTTCTTCAAAAGCATGGTTGTTATGTTTTCAATAACAGAAACATTTAATGAAAGTTATACTTATCTAGTAAATGTTTGACACGAAACCTAACGTGACATTATTGTTTGTCTCTTATATAAAAGAATTTTGGTTGGAGTAAAAGTTATCTCTTCAATATTAAGTATCACATTAACGGAGAGCATTTACTTTCAAATTTGAGCTCGTCATTGTCTCTAATCCAATCAGAGACTCAAAGTTCAACTTGCAAACTTAAACACTTGTTTGAGTTTGGTTGATTAGAGAGCTAAATCTATTGTTATTCATTAAAGTATTTAATCCGCAAATTCTTTGATTTATTTTAGTAAAGAATTATACGTCGAAAAGTTATCTTTTGCGTTATTGCATAAACATCTTTATCATTATTTTATAAATTGTCACGGCTTAAAGAACTATAGTTGTTGCTGGACTGGCTATATGAAATGATTTGCACTTAAAAAACATACTAGAGTATTGTAGGCATCAGAAGATTATTTATTGTCATTATTACACTGTTAGTTAATTTTTTTAACGAAGCATCGAATTACTTGTTTAGGTGACAATCACCTAGTTGAGCATGGATGGACTCACTTGGATGATGCTGGGTCACAAAACGTTTTTCTTAGGCGTCATTTTTCCGCAGATGCATGTAACACTCAATGATACTTTTGTGCTAAATTCTTGCTTTATGATGCAACTTTGGCATAGCCAAAAATTTGTTACGTGTAAATTTTAGTACATATAATAAAAAGTATATGTATACGACCTTCTCGAAAATCCTAAGTCTGTCCAGAACCTAACGGGCATAAATTAAAAAAATTAAGCTAAAAATATTTACGTACGTGTAATACTTTAATCAAGCGAGAACATGTGTATTATCTGAAATAACTTATTTTTATAGTACATTTTCTTCTTAATCGGTGGACTGTTATAATTTTGATTATGCTAATCACCACCATATAAACCATACTTAGCTAACACTTTTTCTTTAGAATTTTAGGCCACTTTTGATTCGTGAAATCTTCAAAATTTTGAAGAAAATGAATCTGATTTCTCAGTATTTTGTGAACCAAACAGGCCCTTATATCTGCTCGGGTGCTTAACACTTTTAATGGTCTTAATCACATGTGCGTGGGGTGGTAACACGTCTTTTTCTGGACCCTCAAATTTATATAAAAGGCTCAAGAGCCAAAAGTTCTACATTGAGTTGAAATTTTCTTTTTCACACTCCAATAAGACAAGATGTCAAATATTTCTAACCAAACCTTGAAATTGTCTTCTAACTGTATTGAAATGTGATACCAACTCTAACCCATTTTAATATTAGCTTCCAACATGCAATTGGTGAATTTTTTGGAATCACGTCGATGTCATCACGATATTGTAAAGATAATCAAAGATTAGAAACCTAGTGTTAAAAGATAAACGAGTCATGTTGATTAAAAACCGGGCCGGACACTTATAGTTTTCTAGCGCGGTTCATAATTAATAAAAGTTTATCAACGAATTGTGATTATTACAATTTAAGATGTTTGTACGACTACATTTGGGGAAAAGTTTAACATGTTTTAGGCCTTTTCTTTTTCAAAAGGTTTACCCTTCTAACTCGCTACAGTTCGCCGATATATATAGTTATTTACCTAAATGCTTTAGGAACAATAGAGAAAGAAATAAAAAATTTTAAGAGTTGTAGCATTTTTTTAAAATTATAAAAGGAGGTAGAATAATGGTTTAATCCTTTAATTTGAGTCAAGGTTTAATCACTTAACTTTGACAATGTTTTTATCCTTAACTATTTTGACTATTTGATTTAACAATTTAATTTTGTTTTACCATTTGATTAAACCCTTTGAGTTAATAAATGTTTAGTGAAGACACTTAACTAATTTGGTCAATATATTTTTCTCTAACTTATAAATGACAAATTCATTTGATCATTTCGGTCAAGAGTATTCACGGTTCGTGTAGATTATTGTAGTGAGAAAATTAATAACCATGTTCACATGGCATGTATCATGTTCACAACCTAAAAACGACATAAAAATGGATACCCAAACCGGAAATAAAAGATATAGTGGATCCCCAAACCGGAAATAAAAGTTATAGTGGATCGTGTAGGTAAAATATGGTACCCGCTCCGTGAGGACGATTATCTATTTTTCATGCTACACGAACAAACACACCTCATGGTTTACCAACTTTATAATAATAATAATAATAATAATAATAATAATAATAATAATAATAATAATAATAATAATAATAATAATAATAATAATAATAATAATAATAATAATAATGGAGCGTATTGTTACTGCTTCTGGGCCTGGTTTTGGTGACGGGCAATGGAGACTTGCCACCCTACCCTTTGCTTTCGGAGGGCTTGGTGTATATTCTGCAGGTGATGTCTTGAACTATGCTTTCCTTGCTTCTAGACTTCAATCTGCTAGCTTACAGACTAAGCTTCTCCATAGTTCTGGTATTGCAACTGCTGGTCCCTTTTTTGATGATGCTTTATGTACCTTTAATATGAATATGGATATTGACCTTTTGAGTAACCCTAGGGAGGTCGCTGCCCCTAAACTCATGAAGAAATTGGCAGATATATATTTCGATCGGGTTACCCAAACTGTTGAATCTACCTTCCAGCTATCTCCCCGACAGATGGCGTTATGGAGCTCACTTAAGGAGGATCATACTTCAGATTGGCTTAGGGTGGCTCCAATATCTGGATTGGGACAAACGATGAATGCCCGGACATATCGTTGTGTGTTGTGTTATCGGCTCGGTGTTCCTCTTTTCACTATTCAGGTACCGTGTTCAGCCTGTTCTAGGGTTTTTACTGGTGATATTTATGGGGATCATGTTGTTTCGTGGTGCGGTATTGTTGGCATCAAACATCGGCATAACATTGTGCGTTGATGTTCTTGTTGAATATATGTCCCGGTCTGGTATTTCAGCTCGTAAGGAGGTGGATATTGGGCTTTATGGAGACGGGGACACGATCTTTAACGGCCCAGCTGATATATTACTTTATTCTTGGGATGGGTGGCGTGAGTTTGTGTTGATCTTACGGTCGTCACCCTTAACGGCAATCTGGTATGATTGATTTTTATGGCAGGTCGTGCGGTTATTGAAGCACGCACAACGTAAAAGCGCCAATACGAGTCCTAAATGTGTGGATATCGGATATGGGTTCCTCCCCTTTCTTTATTCCTCTTTTGGAGAACTTGAGAAAGATGCGGTAAACCTACTTAAAGCGTATCGACGATTCTCTTGACTCAAGACGTTGGAGCACGGGGGCGGTTCATATTTTTAATAGGATTGGTTTTGCTATTGCTAAAGGTGGTGGGCTCAGTTGTTTTCTCGGCTCCCCACTTAATTTCCTTGTAAAAAAATCCTATTAATTTTCAATAAAAAGTGTTGTTAAAAAAAATAAAAATAATAATAATAATAATAATATAAATAATAATAATATAATGAATAATAATAATAATAATTAAAATAATAATAATAATAATAATAATAATAATTAAATAATAAATAAAAACAGATTGTTTTTTTCTTCAAATCATGGGGATCAGTTCTTTCCGTTTAGAATTAAGGATAAAATCATTGTCAAACAAAGTTAAGCGGTGTTTGTTTTAAGGGGTTAGGTAGGATTTGGGATGATAGTAAAAGAATGTTGTTGGTATCTTTTTGTGAGCCCCGCTTAACAGGAATGAATGATATATATTGCGGTTTACTAATCCTGGCAAGCTGCCACCTTTTGGTTATATTCCTCATAATAAATGGGTCCACATTTCACATGAACCACTATATGATTATTTTAATTTTGTTTTTTACAATAATAATACTTTAATAATACTTTAATTAATAATTTGATGCATTATATATAATATATAATATATACTAATAAATATATATATATATATATATATATATATATAATATATATATATATATATATATATAATAATTTTCTATTAAATATATATATAATATACTATATTTATATAATACTATATATATAATAGTATATATATAATATATATATATTTATTTATAATTCTCTCTCTCATGCCTCATTTAATTCAAAACCTCAATTACCAAATACAAAATCCAAATTTAAATCCAAATCCATCAAATCTTAATCCTCAAAACCCATTCTATAAAACCAAACGGGCCCTTAAGGATTAAGACATAAGTTGACTTAAAATTAAGAGATTAAACCACTATTATACCTAAATGAGATTGAAAAATCTATGAAAAAAGTGAGGCATTAAAATGGTACAATACAATTATGAAGTGGTTAAAACCTTCTCCAACCAGTACCTTCGTTATTTCTAATCAATTTCAAAATGAAAATCTGATGAAATGTCCTTCCATTATGCCCACTCTTTCACCTAAGTAAATCATAAAGTGCCCATCTTTGAGTTCTATATTTATATAAAAATACAAAAAAAAAAAAAAAAAAAAAAAAAAACCTTTTGTAAGAGCCTTTTAATGTATTTATCTACTCTCTTTCTTATTTTTCATTCCCACATAGCCGATTAAAGCCTCGACATCTCTAGTTCTGCTATGTTTTACATTCTAATAACCATACCGTTCAATCCTGAGTACTTTCCCCTTTAGTTTGAGATCGATTTCGACATTGGTTCGAGTTGTATTTCAAAAACTCAAAATGAGATTGATAACCCACGAACTTCTACGATACCTTGGCGACTTCATGCGATGGATGCAATATGATAATATTTGCTAGTTTTTCCCATCCACTTTCTATGGTGTATGATCAAATTATCATCTCAGTCACGTCAGTCTCGTCACACATACGATGTATTGCGATGTAGGCGATAAAAATTAATAAATATTGTCACGTGAGTATCACATGGCATTAAATTTCCCTCCCTATATATATTTAAACACTAACCTTACTCCCCTCAACACTTCACTCATGACTAACATTTGTATATTTTTTTTCATATATACATGACACCTGTGCCTTTCAATGATTTACAATGTTTTTAGCATAATCTTGACCACTTAACGGTGATAGATGGTCGAATCAGTAGTCTTCGTCCTCTTAATCTTCCTGATTTTGGGTTTAACCTCATGCTCAATTACATATGCTTCAAGAGTGGGAAATCCCTGCTAATTAGTGATGAGGACTATGCGTCAAATCTTCTGCTATTTGGGGTAGCATTGGTTTGTAAAGCTAAAGCCACGCAAGAAGAAGATTTTGTGCACATATTTCTCATACTATGAAAGAACTGGGAGATTTATCTTAAGTTTTTTCCTTTTGTAATTTTTCAAGATTATATTTGAGATTTCTCTTATGTTATTTTTTGATAAAGATCATCCCCTAAATCCTATCTATAGAATGGACATGTTTTCATATGATGAGATTTTCAAATCTTATATTTGTGATGAAGATCATCCCTTTAAACTCTATCTATTTTAACACAACTACTAGAAAATAATATAAAAAACGATACAATCTATAAAAAACGATAATGTGGAATAAATCAAAGCTAAAACACAATAATAAATTGATAACAGACAATCATTCCCTAAATCCTATTCTAATAAAAATCTCTTGATATTTGTGGGCTCCACATACGTGATAATATATCTAAGTATATTGACAGTCACTGTAGAGTTGTTGGTCTACGGGTGATGATGAACTTATCGGGAAAAATTTCATCGCATGGTATTGCGGATATCAATTTGACAGTATCGATATTAAGGTTAACTTTCCCCGATAATAAATGCATTGGAAAACTATCTTTGACTATCGTGTGTATCGTTGAACAATAGATTTGACATGTTGATTACCCCGATGATAATTTACTGCTAGGATTTTAATTCAAACCATCATTATCCCTGCGGCATTTCATACACTCCCTTTATCGGGCATTCTATGCACGTGATCTTCTTCTTTAAGTATATGGTACCCTTTTTTTCAAATAAACAAATAACATTTAGGTTTTTTTTAGCTTACTTTCTTTTTGTAAGTGCGATTGTAAGCACCAAGTTAGTGATGTATTACATCTCAACTATCATAGTTTGATTAAGTAGATCTTTTTATTGTTCGACTGTAAGCATGAAATTAACAATACATTATATTTAAAGTTATTTTAAACTATCACTATTTGGTTTCGATTATTTGTTTATTTATTTATTTTTTTATTAATGATAATCATGAAGCGAGAGATGAAGGTATGCCGATGGTTGTCGATATGAGTGATATAGATAGGTAATTAATGAAAGGAGAGAGAGACAAAGGTATAATGATGGTTGTCTATATGTATATAGTTATGATGGAAAAACCGTAAAGACAAAGTTCATTTGAAACACATACACAATTACGTTACAAACACGATTACATGATTGCCGACCTAAGAGTAAGGATCGTAAATCGTCTTTGTTTGTTCAATTATTTTCTCCCCTCCCCCCCCATTGCAATTACCTTGTTNTGATGAAGATCATCCCTTTAAACTCTATCTATTTTAACACAACTATTAGAAAATAATATAAAAAAGGATACAATCTATAAAAAACGATAATGTGGAATAAATCAAAGCTAAAACACAATAATAAATTGATAACAGACAATCATTCCCTAAATCATATTCTAATAAAAATCTCTTGATATTTGTGGGCTCCACATACGTGATAATATATCTAAGTCTATTGACAGTCACAGTAGAGTTGTTGGTCTACGGGTGATGATGAACTTATCGGGAAAAATTTCATCGCATGGTATCGCGGATATCAATTTGAAAGTATCGATATGATGGTTAACTTTCCCCGATAATAAATGCATTGGAAAACTATCTTTGACTATCGTGTGTATTGCTGAACAATAGATTTGACATGTTGATTACCCCGATGATAATTTACTGCTAGGATTTTAATTCAAACCATCATTATCCCTGCGGCATTTCATACACTCCCTTTATTGGGCATTCTATGCACGTGATCTTCTTCTTTAAGTATATGGTACCCTTTTTTTCAAATAAACAAATAACATTTAGGTTTTTTTTAGCTTACTTTCTTTTTGTAAGTGCGATTGTAAGCACGAAGTTAGTGATGTATTACATCTCAACTATCATAGTTTGATTAAGTATATCTTTTTATTGTTCGACTGTAAGCATGAAATTAACAATACATTATATTTAAAGTTATTTTAAACTATCACTATTTCGTTCCGATTATTTATTTATTTATTTATTTTTTATTAATGATAATCATGAAGCGAGAGATGAAGGTATGCCGATGGTTGTCGATATGAGCGATATAGCTAGGTAATTAATGAAAGGAGAGAGAGACAAAGGTATAATGATGGTTGTCGATATGTATATAGTTATGATGGAAAAACCGTAAAGACAAGGTTCATTTAAAACACATACACAATTACGTTACAAACACGATTACATGATTGTCGACCTAAGAGTAAGGATCGTAAATCGTCTTTGTTTGTTCAATTATTTTCTCCCCTCCCCCCACATTGCAATTACCTTGTTTCGAAACTCAAATGCTTTGATCAAGTCTTATAAAGCATCTTCATCTTTTTGGTTGTTCAATTTCGAACGCTTGATTGAGTAGTAATACTGTTCAATCAAAGATAATTTGTGCCATATTTTCCTTTGTCGCACTTCTTCCCAAACTTTTTGAGAGAAGCCCGCGTATGGGAGAATATTTGGTGCTCGTGTTGATGATCGAGGAACTATTGATGACAATGGAATTTTGGGTGAAAGTGGTGGGGCCAGAACTCTTGGTCGTTTGTTTCTGTTGTAAGAAAATGACGACGACATGCTTAAATTTTGTTAAGGGATGGTGATAATCTTTAAAAGTGAGAATGACGGTTGTTAATCATAAACTGACATGGAGATGAACCAAACATCGCGTCCAAAATGAGCATTGACAGGTTTTGCCGCTAAATATGTGTACCAAAACGACGTTAATAAAACACGTAAACAATAAAAAGCAATTATGATGAAGATAAGATCTTATTAATTAATTTAGTGTACAAATAAAATATAAACAATAAAAAATACATTAGTAAAATAAAAATAGATCCAACCAACAGAAAATACATTTAAATAGTTGCCATATATTGAATCCAAAAAGGACTTGAATATATTAATACTCACAGTTGATAGAAACTAAATCAAATCCGTGGTTGATTGTTGAATAAAAAAAGGACATGAAAATCCTTGGATCAACATCCTTCCTCAAAACACGTTACATAACGTAGATGGAAACTACCAAAACCACGATACACATAATTGTGAGTGTGGGATCCTTTGAAACCTTTTTGTTCATAAGCCATATAGTTCCAAGGATTGCAGATGCAGAACAAATCCTTAATATTCCTGAACCACTTCGAGGAACGTGAGCATACGTCCCCTAATTTTCTTCACGGGATAAGAGATGGTAGTTACAGCCATATTAAACAATTGTCGTATCCACTTCACCCCATGAAAATTGATTAGGGTAAATATCCTGAGGGCTCACGACGTAAAGTGATAAAGACCTCAAAGTGTCGAGTTGGATACAAGTCCAACCAGGCGTAAAGTGATGAAGGCCTATTTTGAGACCATAACAGATCCAAACAGTTTTTTTAAAGACGATCTAAAGGAATGTTTATAAAAATTTGTATAGAGATTGACATAAGTGTTATTATTTGGCCAGTGTACAGAGAGAAGTTTGTATGGAAAAATAAAAACCCAAACGTAGTGAGTGTATTTGCAGGACAATTTGCTATTCCAGATGGTATCGATTTCCGAAATAAAGTAACGTTTGAAGTAAATAGCATTAATTATACCATTGCAAGATGTCGCACTACCTATCGCAAATGCATCGATTGGTATCTTATTATTATCGATTACATTTCAAACGTATCGTTTTATATTGTGTGACATCGTTGAGACCATAGCGATAGATTTTTTAGGAAGATCTTCTCAGTTTCAAGTTCCCAATGCATGATACGAAGAGAGAAATGGTAGTCATCGTATTTTTTATTTTCTAGCATGAAAATTTAAAGAGTGCCCATATGAAACACTTGAGTAAGAGAGAGTGCACGCCGGAACATCTTTCATCAAATTTCTCTTTTAAAATATACTTTTATAAGGTTGCTTATCGGCACAAATATTTCCTGATTATAAGCAAGTAATATTCTAATGAGCTTAAACTAGGCTTTTTAGACGGAAAAAAAAAGAAAAAAAAATAGGCTTAAACTAGACTTTACCGATAACCGAGTGGAAGAAACTTAGTTTTCTTACAAGAAATTAATGATTCAAATCTCATGAGCTACGCTTTTGAGGGTACTGGTCAGAAACGGTAATAGGTAAACCTCACTTAAATCGTGTATATCGATATACGAGTCAAATAATAGGTATCCTTAAACGAATAAAATATGAAAAATCTCATCGATTTACCTTTTTATTTGAAAATTTGTGTTTTAGTATTCATAATTATATCTCCTGCATTTTGTAATATTTTGACATGACTTTAGTTAAATATAGCATTATTTTACACTTAATTTGAAATAAAAAATTAATAATAATATTAATAATAATAATAATAATAATAATAATAATAATAATAATAATAATAAGTATGAAGCCGCACAACGTAAACGTTATTGAAGCCGCACAACGTAAACGTGTCAAGTATGAAGCCAAATGTGTGGATATCGGTTATGAGTTCCTCCCCTTCTCTTTCTCCACTTTTGGAGAACTTGAGAAAGACGCAGTAACTCTCCTAAAGCGCATTCGACGTTTCTCTATGACTCAAGACATTGGAGCGCGGGCTGCTGTTCATATTTTTAATAGGATTGGTTTCGCTATTGCTAGAGGTGTGGGGACCCAGTTGGTTTCTCGGCTTCCCACTAATTTCTTATAAAAATCCTATTTATTGTTAATAAAAGTGATGGATAATAATAACAATAATAATAATAATATATTTTCACTATTTACATAAACTAAGATTCATTGTTCAAATATTTCAAATTTAACCTAAGATTCTCAAAATCAAAACCAAATATAACTCACCGCCTTGTTAGATACAAAAGTCAATACCCGAATAAACTAATCTTTATCTACATTTTCTTAAACAATAATCCAACACAACAAACATTGTTTAAAAACTCTAATCACTTATATTCCTTTATACGCTCCTTAAACCCCTCTACATTTTCTCCCATAATATCTTTTTCCCCTCACACACACAAACAACCAAAACCTATTATTCACCTAAACTTCATATATGGATCCAATAAACAACAACAACGTCGACGAAACCGAAACCGAAACCGAAGCTGATCAAAACCCCGACATCTCTAACAGCTCAGAATTCGTCCCTCCAGACTCATTCTGGCTCTCAAAAGACTCCGAATTTGACTGGTTCGACCGCAACGCCTTTTTAGAACGTAAAGAATCAACTAAAAGAAGCAGCAACAACAACAACAATAACAAAACGTACACAAAGTCAAATTCACAAAAATTCTCGGTCAACGTAAAGTCTAAACCTGCCATAATAGGGTTACCAAAAACACAAAAAAATACCCATGTTGATATGGGCCGAAGAAGCTGTAAACCGGCTAATACGCGGTTATTTCCTAAACAAAAATCTACTGGTGGACGTGGACCGGTTGCTGAACCGTCCTCACCGAAAGTATCGTGTATTGGACGAGTGAGGTCGAAGCGTTGCCCGAACCGGCGTAAACCGGCCGGTTCGGTAGCTCAACCGGTGATCCAAGAGAAAGGAGAAAAAACCGGGTTCATGTCACGTATAACCGGTTTATTTCATGGAAGTAAAAAAAGGAAAAGTAAGTCAAAGGCGAAAGTGAACGAGCAGTTAGAGAAGGAGAATTCATATTCTAGGAGAAATAATGTGACGGTTAAACCGGTTAACAGTGAACCGGAGTCGCCACCTGAACCGCCGGTTTTGGGAGGGATGAACCGGTTTGCGTCCGGTCGAAGGGGGGAGTCATGGGCCGATGATATCGTTAGTTGATGGTAAAAGATGAATTGTTCGTTGCTGACGTGGCATCGGTTGGGAGGCTAATGTTGACTAAAGTATGGGAGTTAGTTGAGCTGACGTGGCACGTGGGATGATTTTGTACAGCGGTTTTTACGGTTTGCTTTTATTTATAGGTTTGATTTATTTTCTGGGGTGAGATTAAAATTTTGTGAAACATTGTTTTATCTAAGATGATGGTAAAATAAATTATTAAACGTCATTTTTTGTTTTTTCTTGCTTAAAACACAAGTTATTGATCATACACTTACATTTTTTATTTTAAATACTTTGCTAATTAATCACTAAAATTAACAAGTGTATGATAAGTGTTTAATGTTATGAAGACGTTTTGATTTATTTTTGCCTATTTTGTATGATAAAATTTTGCAAAATTTGAAAATCGTTACTCTGGGAAAAATGTCTAGTCTTGTTTTGATTTTTTTGGGTGGTTCTTGTTGTGTGATTGTAGATTGTAAATTATTAAAGATACTGTATAAAGTGTGATAAACAAATTTTGTAACTTTTTTTTATGGCACCCTATCATGTTTTATGTTTTAGTTTTGTGTGATAGGAGTTACATAAATGTGTATGTTGTTTTGTAGTTTTAGAGGTGGTAGTTTTGACTTGCTTAATAAATTAGTAACTAACCTAGAAGTCTAGAACTTGTTAGACAGACACTTGACAAAAACTAATTTGAAATATAATAAGGGGTGTTTAAATTAATTGGAGAAGCTGGGGGTGTTCGATTTCGACTTAATTGACTTAATATGAAAAAACTGAATTAATTAAGTCATCTGAAAACTGTTTGTTTGTGACTTAATAAAAAAATATGACTTGAAAATATTAAGTAATATTCCGTATAACTGAGGTTGAATTTAGGAATATCAGTAGGTTTTTGTTAGAGAATCTAAATTGAATTTAGAAATATATCTGTAAGTTTCTTTTGTTAGAGAAGCTAATTTAAATTTAGAAATATCAGTAAGTTTGTCAACTTGAGCTAAAGACTTGTTTAACTTTTTAAGCTTAAGTTGATACGAGATTATTAACCTAAGCTAAAAAGCTCATTTACGTTCATAAGCTAAAATTAATCACCTTGTAAACCCAGAATAATGAGTTTTAAACCGATACGCTAAATAGTGCAACAATAAGTAGATAAATAAAATAAATAAATAAATAAAAGAAATCTATTAAAGGAGCTGGCAATTTGATATGCAAGAAGATCATGGATTAGCTAAACGTTGAGATTCTGGTAATGGGTAGGTTTAATGCGCGTGTGTATCTTTTTTATAAAGCTATATAAACCAAATTTAAATTGATTAAAAAATAAATAATAAATTTTAAAAATCCATACCATGCTTGATTCCATCAGGTTACCAAACGCATCAGAATTGCCATGTTATACACGTCTTGACAGCTAATATATATTTAAACATATCGTGTTCAACATAAAGTTTAAAACTTATATAGTATCAAATTATGTTTAAAGATACCAAAAAACAAACTATATCATAATATGACGTACTTTGCAAAGATCTCATGCTCGACTGTGACAGGTCGATGGTGAATTTACGCCATTTACAATGTTTTATTTGAACGAGTCACGAGTGAATGGTGAATTTACGCCATTTATGCGTAATTGTGTATTAATGTTTGTACAAGTGGTGTACGTGAATTGTTGCATGAATCGATGTGTGTTTGTGCCGAGTGCACGTACGTCTGTGTATAAGTGTTATGCTCTACCTGTGTTCTCCAGACTCAAATGTATTACTGCAATATAGCACAGAGTGTCCATTCTTTTTTAAGGGAAATGAGTACGGTTAGTTGCTATAGTTGGTTAGACTTTTCGAGTGTCAAATGTCAAGTTTTCTCCACCCACCTATTCAACCAAACAACTCCATAAGTGCACTAACATTTAGTATATTAATTTCCAGCCGATAGATTTTGGTACTTTCAAGTCATTTGACTTGTTTGAGATATACGGTATTAATTTCCAGCCGGCTTGTTGAGCTATATATGGTCAGACTGCAATATATTACCGAAACACATATTCGTTATCTTAACTACTTATAAACCATGCGTCACATCTCTTAATCTATTAAAAGTTATTAATTTTTGAGTAATTTTCTTTACCTATTATACCCCTAATTTGATGGAAATGGAAATGAATAATCAAGAAAATGTTAATGTTTAAGTTAGTATATTGTGCCAAAATATCACTATAACTATTTGCCCTATAAAATATCGTTGTTGTGCACGAGTAATCGCATAGTATATTTCAAACACCGAATAACAAACTATGTAAATCAAACTAAACAAGGTATGCCTTTTTACCAAATATTTAACAAGTGAAGAAACAAATTCTTTAGTCATAACAGTGTACCTATTACCTAATTTGGTCAAAGGCTTTTTTTATTTCCACAATTTGGAGTCTTTCTGTATTTTCCTTGAAGCACAACTGCCTAACTTGTGGCTTTACTTATGTAAAGAAGTAAAGAACAATGACTACTTTTTATATCTTCTTTTTCCTTTTTTTGGGTGACTTTGGAAAGACTAGTTCATCTAATTTGACTAATAACTCATATTCGTGGGTCTTTTTGATGATTCCCATCAACTTTTTGATTACAAGTTATAAACACGTTGTATCGAATGCCAACTTTTGACTGAACCAAAGTATGAATTGGAAAAAGTTTAACTGTTTAGTGTAGTTTATTATTGGGATCGACACGCGAGTTAGTCAAATCATTTCATGTGATATTGTTTCGATTTAGTTTATGTTTAGCAAAACTAGTTGTAGTGCAGTAATACTCCGTATTTAGTAGCTATATGTTTTATAAAAGCATTTGGTAATTAACATGGTTGTTATCAACAACAACAACAAACCCAATCCCACCGGGGCAGAGTATGGGGAGGTATAATGTAGACAGATCCTACCCCTACCCCAGGATAAACCCGGGAGTAGAGAGACTGCTTCCAACGAGACCTCCGGCAAGTGCAGGTGTGCGGGTGAAAAACAAACCGGGGAAACAAACAAGGAAAAAGCATAAAGGCACACGCAAAAGGGCACAAGCAAAAGCACAAGCATGGGAAAGCCAAGCAAAGACCAAAACGAAAACAAAAAGCCAACGCAACAAGTAAAGCAGGCAAACCTAAAGGAGCAAAACAAGGCAAAGCAAAGCAAAGCACGCACGGGCCTAAAACTAAGGCACAACAGAACAAAGTACTAAAAACCAAAAACAACTACAACAACCTAAACCCACTAAGCACCTAGCCAGGGCTACCCGCAGATCCTAATACTATCGCAAAGCAAAGCACGCAAGGGGCCTAAAACTAAGGCACAACAGAATCTAAGAACTAAAAAACCAAAAACATCTACAAAAAACTAAAACCACAAAGCACCTAGCTAGGGCTACCCGCAGATCCTAATTCTATCTCTCCACGCCTTCCTATCTGAGGTCATGTCCTCGGTCAAGAGAAGCTCTTGCATGTCGAGCTTAACTCTATCCTCCCACCTGAGTTTGGGTCTACCCCTCCTTCTCACACCCTCTACTACTAGCGCCTTGACTCTTCTAACTAGCGCTGATTGTGGCCTCCTCCTGACATGACCGAACCACCTCAACCTTCCTTCTCTCATCTTCGAGATAATATTCTCGACTTCCAGTTTTGCTCTGAAAACTCCGTTCGGGATCATGTCAAGCAAGGTTTTACCAAAAGTCTATCTAAGCATTCTCAGTTCTGCTACCTCTACCCTGTTAGCAAGGGCCTTAGAGATGGGCCAACACTCAGACCCGTACAACATAGCCGGTCTAATCGCCACTTTATGGTTGTTATCATAAAGTGTAAATGATTGTTTTATTAGCGATTCAGATAGGAGTGTTAAAAAGAAATCCATAAGCTAAATGTTCGTCAAACAAGCATATGTGTTAAGCGTTAAATGCTCCAACCGCAGGCTTAATGCTCATCAAACAAGCATTATATTATCCTATATAACATTTATAAGGGACTTTTCCCCCAAACACTTTTGCACCCTCTTTTTGTGCTACTTCCACACTTTGTGGTACTTACCTTTCTGCATACGTTACTGCCCAAAATTGCTCCCCCCAAACTTTCTTTGAGATGCTACAGTTGTTTATGTGGGGGTGTACAGGGAAACATACAATGAATTGCTACCCCTCAACCTTCTTCTCCCAGCCTCTCACATATAACAAAATGCCTCATTCTTATCTGAGGATTCATATGGTAGCAGGTACACCAAACACACTTTTTTAGCCCCAAAATCGTTTGCCTTATCTTCTTGATCATTATTTAGATCTGCTTTCTTGGGTCTTTTTTTGCATCGTCTGGATCTGCTTAATTTTTTAGT
>LBNU01000385.1:22606-41237 GCA_014162995.1 Artemisia annua
CATTAAACCACGGGCGTCGTAACCATATGTGAGAGTGTATGGAGGGATCTCAATGGCATGCCAAGTTGGCTCGGAAGTTTGAGAGAAAAGACCGGGTTTATTGCCGACTTTTCTCCATGTCCAAAGCTTGAGGTTCGAGGGGGAAATCTTCTGAAAGGCCCGAGGTTCGTGCCCGGTTCTTCAGCTGGAGGGGGTGGTGGTTTTAAAGGATAAGGAGCCCTGGAGGATTTTCGGGCAGAGAAAGGCTGCCTTAAGTGAGAGAGTTTAAAGGAGTGGAGGAGTTGTCTAGTTTGGGGTTAGGAATAGGGAAGCTGGAGGCCCGCGAACAAAACTTTGGCCGAAAAGCCTCGTAGTGAGATAGATCTGCGGGACTTGGAGAACCAGTTAAAGTGCGAAGAACGTTGAACAAGAATGTCGAGGATCGGAAGAAGCTATCCGTGCCTGGTTGAGAGGCAAATTGCCGGATTTATGGTCGTTAGCGGCCCTTTAAAGGCTCGTTCGATTGCGGAGTCTGTTCCCGTATTTGCTTATGCCGTTTGGAGGGAAAGAGATGGGTAATTGGCCACGGGTTCCGTAAGGCATTTATGAAGTTTAAAGAATGTGATGAACTGCGGACGCGACTAGGGAATTGCATCTCGGCTACTATCGCCAAGGGACTGCGTCAGGGGTTGGAAGCTGGGATCGAGCATGGTCGCAAAGATAGGAATCTCAAGGACGTGGCCGCGTATGACCCTGAGGCTAAACAGCGGTATACTGAGGCCGTGATTAGATTGGGTAACGTCCCCTTTCCCCTGCTAGAGTCTCTGGAAGCTTGCAAGGACTCCCCCTTGGAGTTTCTGATGTCTCAGCTTGTTTTGGAGAAGGAAAGGTTACCGGGATCTTCTGAGGTTACCTTCAATCCTCCGGTCGCGGAGGAGCGGATTCTTCCCGATTCTTTGCTCAACCGCCTTACTAGCCGCCCGAAAGCTATCGCTACTTATAAGGCGGTCAAGAACAGGAAGTATGGCACAAAATTTGACTTTAATCTAACGGTTCCGCAGCTGACCCCTTTGCCTACTGCGGAGGCTGCGGCTGGAGGGTCGGGACCTGTTCCTTCTGCTCCTTTTACCGGTCCGAGGGGAGATGATGGGGCCCAACGCGACCTTGAGTATAATGATGATGAACTGTTTGATGCTTCTGTGCTTGATCAACCCGTGAATCCTCCTACTGGTAAGTCTCAAGATAAGCCTTCCGCGGGAGCTTAGTTTGTCTCTTTGGGCCGCACTTTCTGGGGGTATTTAGACTATACCGCCCTTGCCCTCCTCTTGTGAAGCTATTTTCCTTGATCTTATTTTGTTACATTGATGGGTACCCCGGTTTGTGGGGTTTTCTCCGGATGTAGGTATCCGGGAATGTTTTTAATGAATGTAAACACAACTATTTTTTAGTTTTTGTATTTGAACTTGTTATTGTTGTCTTTCTGTTGCGTAGTTGCCTTCCAGGGTTTTGTTTTGGACGTGTTATTCTCCGGTCATGTATGTCCGTGAGTAAATGCCAATGATAACNTATTTTGTTACATTGATGGGTACCCCGGTTTGTGGGGTTTTCTCCGGATGTAGGTATCCGGGAATGTTTTTAATGAATGTAAACACAACTATTTTTTAGTTTTTGTATTTGAACTTGTTATTGTTGTCTTTCTGTTGCGTAGTTGCCTTCCAGGGTTTTGTTTTGGACGTGTTATTCTCCGGTCATGTATGTCCGTGAGTAAATGCCAATGATAACTTACTTTCCTTATTGCCTGTGTTTATTGGCGATGATCAATGGGACTGCAGTCCACTTACATGTATGTTCTTTAGATGCTGGGCTTGCAATACCACTTATGCATTTTTGTCATTGTATCTACCCGTACTTGGAGTTCCGAGGATGGATGAGTTATGGTCAATGGGTTTGCAATACCACTTATATGCCTTAGATACATATATGGTTTTTTTTGAGGGATTGTTTCCCGTATTTTGTATTCGTGCACAATGATTAAAGGATAAATAAATTAAAAATAATGAGAAAGAGATGGAAATAAATAAAACACTAGAAAATTTGTGGAGCTGATCAGGCTCCACATTTCATTTAAAGGAAAAATTACATAAGTAGTGAAATATGCATGCTAAGATAGTTTTTGCTGCCGGGTATGACCGCGGTCAGCTTTTACAAAGAAGGAGGACGCTTACACTTGGTACTACATGTAACATTTTTTGAGGTTTCGGATGTTCCATGTGCGGGGAATGTCCTTCCCATCCGGACCCCTGAGCTTGTACGCCCCCTGTCCTAGTGCTTCCGCGATCTCGTACGGACCTTCCCATTTAGGACCCAACTTTCCTGTGTTCTGAACTTGGCTTGCTTCATTGCTTCGGTACACGTAGTCTCCCAGTTTGAAGGTCTTACCGCGGACTTTGGTATTGTAGTACTTTTCCATCTTAGACTTGCTTTTAGCTTCTTCGATTGCCGCTACTTCCCTTTTTTCCTCTAGGAGATCCAAGCTGAGGCGCAGCGCTTCATCATTTTCCACCGGATCGAAGAGAGCGCACCTCACAGATGGCATGCCTATCTCAACCGATATTACGGCTTCGGTTCCGTAAGTCAGTGAGAACGGCGTTTCCCCATTGCTGGATTTGATCATGGTGCGGTGCGCCCATAGCACGTGCGGCATTTCTTCTAACCAGTCTCTACTCCCTTGGTCTATCCTTGCCTTTATGCCTTCTCCCAAGCTCCGGTTTGCCCTTTCCACCAGTCCATTCGCCTGCGGATGTTTCACCGATGCAAAGTGCTGCTTGATATTGAGCTTCTCACACCAATCCTTGAAAGGGTTGTCTCTGAATTGCTTGCCGTTGTCT
Source organism: Artemisia annua (assembly GCA_014162995.1). Taxonomy (NCBI): domain Eukaryota; kingdom Viridiplantae; phylum Streptophyta; class Magnoliopsida; order Asterales; family Asteraceae; genus Artemisia; species Artemisia annua. Next base: position 25,474 of record LBNU01000385.1, read on the forward strand.
GCTACAATTTCCCCCGGAAGGCCATATCTGCAAACGATGTTATCCCATACAAACTTCTTTACCTGGTTTCCGGTGATGGTTGCTACCGGCTTTGCCTCGATCCACTTTGTGAAGTAATCAATCCCTACTATCAGATATTTAATTCTTCCCGGGGCTTCTGGGAATGGACCGCTGATGTCCAAGCCCCATTTGTAGAATGGCCAAGGGGCCGTGATGGGAACCAGGTTGTGCTGCGGGTTTTTGGGCACTGGTCGATGAACCTGGAAATCTTGACATTTGTTTATCACCTCCCTGGCGTCTTTATGCATGATGGGCCAATAATATCCTGATCGGATGGCTTTTGCTACAATAGACCGGGGGCCTGAGTGCATGCTACATGATCCTTCATGGATTTCCCTGATCACGTAGTTCGCTTGTACGTGGCCTACACATCGCGACCATGGTTCTAGAAAGGATTTGCGGAACAAGACCCCGTCAATGATAGCGTACTGTCTTGCTTTTATCTTTAGTTTTCTGGCCTTCTTCACGTCCTCAGGCAGCACACCATTCTCCAAGTATTCGAAGAGCGGAGTCATCCAAGTATCTCCGTCTTCTTCTACTATTGCCATGATCTCCTTTTCTTCAATTGACTTTTCCCTCAGGACTTCCACCAGGACTTGCTTTGTCAGATGTGTGAAGCTGGTGGACGCTATCTTGCTTAGCGCGTCTGCTTGTTTGTTCTGGCTTCACGGTATTTGTCTTATGGAGAACGTGCGGAAACCCTGAATGAGTGCTTGGGCCTTTGCCAGATACCGTATCATGCTTTCTTCTTTTGCCACGTATGTCCCATTGATTTGGTTTGCTACTAGCCGGGAATCTACATTTGCGGATATGTCCCTTACGCCCATCTTTTCGGCTATTCTTAGGCCAGCTAGCAGGGCCTCATATTCTGCCTCATTGTTGGATGCGTCGAATTCAAACCGTAGGGCATACGTGAATTCCATGCCTTCGGGGTTAGTAAGGATCAAACCTGCTCCGGAACCTTCCTGACAAGAGGATCCGTCAGTGTACAGGTTCCAAGGTTCGGCATATGGTAACTCTTCAGTAGGCTTTGCTGGAGTGTCCTCCTCTGGGACTTCGGCAATGAAGTCTGCCAAGACCTGTCCTCTGATGGCTGTCCGCGGCCTGAAGTTGATGTCGTGCGCATCCAACTCAATTGCCCACTTTGTCATTCTCCCTGTCTTTTCGGTCTTGGCTAGCACCTGCTTGATTGGTTGGTCAGTAATCACGACCACTGGATGTGCCTGGAAGTATCTTTTGAGTCTCCTGGCTGCATGAAGTAGGGCTAGTATCAATTTCTCCATGGGGCTGTAGTTCACCTCCGGACCTTGCAGGGCGCGGCTTACAAAGTAAATAGGCTTGATGTGCCTATTTGTTAGTGCAAGTTTTAAAATTTATAAACACGATTTATCCGATTAATTCTTTAGCACATACGAGCAAGTATATTCGCCCGGTGTAATAAAGGTGGGTAAGTCGAGATCGTCCCAAGGGATTTGTTTATTTATAGTAGAACTTGTTTATTAACAAAGGTTGTCAATCCTTGTTTGTATGAATATAGTTTTAAAAAGAAATCAAATAAGAACTAAGCATATACTTGTGACGGTAATTCCATGATGAAGTCTAGGAGTATTTTGCAATTATGATATAAAGGTTTGTGTAAAACTGTTTATGATGCGCAACTACAAATGAGTAGCAAATAAATCGATCATGTATGTCATGACTTCATAGCTACTACGTATAGGAATCAATCTACTAAGATGACTCCTTTCAGGCATACCAACGATCAGTATGAATTCTAATAGATCACATGGTTGTTTAGAAAATCAACTCTTTCTTATGAAGCCTACAAGTCCTTTCGTGTCCTTTCAGATGAAATCTTCTTCAAATCCATTTAAATAAGTAAATAGGATGGTTGTCAAGCATCATATCCATACTAATGTCGTCGCACTACATGTTTTGAAAAAACAATGAAAATCTTTCGGACTATTTCAAAGATTTTTTTATCAAACAATTAAGGCAAGATGAGATATTTCACTTTCCAAACAAACTCATAAACCAGATATGTTTCATGGCCCAACTTTTTTTAGTAAAAGATATCCATAAACCAAGCACATCTACACACAAGTATATCAACAAATTAGCGTCCGTAGCAATCATGAATTAAAGACACAGAGATAATAAAACTTCATTAAACGTAAAGTAACAATTGTTCATTATAAGAATAAAGGTTAACCTAGTCTGAGAAGTACAATGACAACAATCCACGGAACTCTAGCAACCACACTCTAGATAAAAGCTAGATTCACCACAATAGTGAACAATTCCAACCGAACCAAAGATGAACTACTCACTCTTTCTGACATTTCACACTTAGTAACCTAGAAAATGAACTATAACACTTTATCGTAACAATACATATTGAAAAAGCGTAGGTCACATTGTAAAATCTAGAGGCTAAGTGCCATTCTACTACTGCCTCCCTAAACTCTTGCTCTCAAGTAAAAACCATGAATAGTAATACCATAACCAGAAACTGATCCAGCCACCAATGAATTATTTCCGAGAGGTCAAAATACCACCTTTAAAAGCCGAATTGAATACAGCGATTTCACCAACCGATCGGTTGGATACTGGTAAAACCAGCCCGACCGGTTGGGTGCAGCGATCGCCGGATGCTCCCTAGTTGTTTCTTTGACTTTTCTTCGCCGATTCTTTCGCATGTGTTTTCCTTTCTCGATGGCATGCTGGTACATTAGAACTTGATATTCTTGTAATATAGTAAGAAAATGCCGTCATATCAAATCCTTTGTCCATGCGTTAATTTCATCCTTCTCTTCCATTCGAATCTTTCCCCAACAAGCATAATCACTTCATTTCTTCACTTTTAAGCATCTTTTCACTGCTTTTGGCTATATTTGCATGTATAAACACTTTTCCACGATTAATTAACAAATGTATACAAATATGACCAATTTCCATAAGAAAAACCAACAATAACGCTTCTAAAAACATGTTAACTTTGAGCGTTATCAAGGCTCCTGACGCTGTCCACGTTCTGCCAATAGTACGGCACTTATGGCCTCCTTGGCCGCAGATAAGTACATAATGAGTTCCTCTTTTGGCCTTGGAGCTGTTAGTGTGGGGAGGTTAGCTATGTGTTTCTTCATTTCTTTAAATGCGACTTCTGCCTCTGCTGTCCAGTTGAAGTCGCTTTTCTTGATGCATTTTTTCAGCGAACTGGGACAGGAAACGGTTGAGACTTGCCAGTTTACCATTCAAACTCTGCACTTCCTTGAGAGTTCTTGGTGAAGGTAGGCGGACTACGGCTTCTGATTTATCCGGACATGCCATGATTCCATTCTTGCTGACCACGTGACCTAGGAACATTCCCTCTTCCGCCCCAAAGGTGCACTTTTTCGGATTCAGCTTCATGTTAATTTTCCTGAGGGTCCCGAATGTTTCCTCTATATCTCTTAGTATACCTTCTTTGGAGTGACTTTTGATTACCAGATCATCCACGTACACTTCCAAGTTTCGCCCAACCTGCTTTTCGAAAGCCTTGTCAACCAGCCGCTGGTACGTGGCTCATGCATTTTTCAGTCCGAATGGCATTTTTGTGTAGCAGAAAATCCCTTGGTTTGTGTGGAACGCAGACTTTTCTTCATCTTCTACGGCCATCTGGATTTGGTGATATCCTTTATATGCGTCCAAAAAGCATTTGAATGTATATCCGCACAGGGATTCAACTTTCCAGTCAATCTCCGGAAGCGGGTAACAATCCTTGGGACAGGCTTTATTCAAATCTTTGAAATCCACACACATTCTCCAACTTCCGTCGCTCTTCTTCACTAAGACCAGGTTGGATAACCAATTATGATAATGAACTTCACGCATGATGCCTGCCTCAACAAGCTTGGCCACATCATCATTAATAGCTTTGTTTCTTTCCGGGGCTTGTCCTCTTTTTTTCTGCCTTACTGGAGCATATCCTTCCCGAACATTAAGCCTGTGTTCTGCAATACTCCACGGTACCCCTGTCATGTCCGATGGTTTCCAAGCAAAGACGTCCAAGTTGCTTCTTAGGAGTTCGCACAGGTCTTTTTTGCCTTGGTCGGACAGGCCTCCTCCTACGGTAATTGTTTGATCTGGGAATTCCGGATGTATTGCCACTTTTACCCCTGCCGCCAGTGTTCTTGGGGCTCCTTGCTCTGGCTGAGTTCCTCCGACCATTCGGCATTCCGCGGGAATCGCTTTATCGCTCCACAAGGTTACCACTCCCCCCTTAGTAGGGAATTTTAACATTCCATGGGCCGTGGACGGTATAATTTTCAACAACCGTATCCCCGGCCTGCCTATGATTCCGTTGTATGGAGAGGGTGACCTGACAATCATGAAGTTCATCCACGTGCTGGCTGAGTTTTCCTCGTCTCCCAAGGTTACTTCCAAGAGGATCTGTCCAAGAGGCCAGGATATTTCACCGCTAAAGCCGAGGAGGGGCGTGGTTGCCGGGATCATCTTTTTCCGAATCTCCGGACTAAAGCGGTTGAAGCAATGCTCATAAAGCACTTCTGAGGCGCTCCCGTTGTCCACGTACATCCTGTGCACGTGGTGTCCGCCCACATCTGCTTTAATTACCAGCGGGTGATCATCCCAATCATCTCCTGAAATTGGGGGAAAAGATATCTCCATGTTTGGTTCTGCTTGTGATGATATTTTAGGCCTGACATTACGCTGCCAAGTTTGTACCATGAAGATGATTGGGGCCTTGTCCTTGGGTGCAGCGTCTTTCTTACCACCCTTTCCCCCTCCCCCCTTCTGGACACCATTCTTGATTTCTTTAACCAAGTGTGCTAACTGGCCGGACTTGACTGCTTCCTCAATTTGCTTCCGGAGTTGGAAGCATTCATCAGTGGTGTGCCCCTTTTCTCTATGGAAGTCGCAGTACTTGTCCTTGTTTCTTGATTCTATGGGGCTTGCCATGGGGGGTGGAGCTGTGAACTTTACGGAATCCATTGCCAAGATTTCCTTTGGAGTCTTCGTGAGCGGTGTAAATCGGTCTGGGTGTCTCCGGTCAGCTCTTGAGCGTCCTTTAAATTCTGATTTCCGCTCAAACGTCTGGCTATTCTGGCTGACCCTAGGCCCGTTTTCCTGGCCTTTCCACGACGAGCGATCATGCTTCTTTTTTGACTCATTTGCCGCGGCCGTAGCGCTCCGAAGGAAGGCCGTGGTTACTTTCCACATTTCATCTACTGTTTGCGGGATGTTGTCATTTAGCCTTTTTATCAGTTCTGGGTTGGTGATTCCGTGCATGAAGCTCGAGACCTTCATACACTCGGGAGCACCTTTCACATGCATGCTCTCCGCCTTAAAGTGGTCCACGAAGGCTCCCGTTGACTCTCCTTCCTTTTGCTTGATGTGGTGTAACTCCACCGGGTCTTTTGCATACTTTTTTCGCTGGAGGAAGTATGATAAAAAGCTTTTCCGCAAGTCTTCGAAAGAATCGATACTTTCTGGTGGTAGCTCATCAAACCACATGCGAGCGTGACCCATGAGAGTGGAGTTGAACATGTGACACCATGTGGGCATGGCCCATCTTTCCACTTTGGCCGCGGTACAGAAGTTTTTCAGGTGATCTTCTGGATCTCCGGTTCCGTCATATGTTTTTACATTGGATGGCATCCTGGTTCTTTTTGGGAACTCAAAGCTCCTGATTCTGTATGTGAAGGGGTCGGTGTCTTCAATGTCATATGGACGGTAGATCGTCTTCGTCATACCTACCCCTCTTTGATCTGGACTTCCAATGTCCTCCCGCACTGTCCTCGCTTTCCATTGGCGAGCGTTCTCTCTTTCTCCCGGGATCAAAATATGCGGGTTTTTCCCTATAGCTTTTACTTCCGGAGTGACGAGTGCGGTTGGAGGTTGAGCCAGTGCTTCTTGTTTCCCATTCTTCCGGAGTCCTTTCTCTTCCGCGCGTCGTTTCCCGTCTACCCTTCCGGGCTTCAGCTCTTCGCTCACGTCGTGCGCGGCTTTTTGTCCTTAGCCGGGAAAACACGTCTGGCTTACGATCCCCTAGCCTTGACTTGATGTCTCTTTTTTCCCCTAGGCGTGAGAAGACCGCTGATCGAGGGTATACTTTTCTCTCATCCCCTTCTTTGGAAACATCTGTCTCTCTGCTGCTGAGCCGAGAAAACGCACTCTGGGAGCAAGAGTACTCGGAGGGTCCGGATCTGCTGTTTGGACTGGTTTGGCTCCTTCTTTCGTTTCTCCTTTCTTCCAAGTCTCTTGTCTCAGAATTTCGAGATTGCTCTCGGCCTTTTACATTTCTCCCTTCATCGTTTTCGAAATTTAGGCACGTTTGCACTTGCCTTAACTTCTCTTGATGTACTTTTTCTGCCATGAAGGGCAATAGTTGGTCATAATGCTTTTCGCAAAACTCCCTTATCGCCGCATCTGGTAGTGGTTCACTTACTCCATGGCCCTTCTCCTTTTCCCGAGTGTTCCGTACGGTGGAATGCTCTTGGGTAGGAGTGGGGGCACTTCTTGCCGGTTCAGCCATGTTGGTTGAGTATCTTTTGAAACGTGGTTAAGTTAACGAGTCACAATACGGATGGCGCCACTTGTTAGTACAAAATTAGTGCTCACCTTAAAACCTAGCTTAGACTAGCTTTCAATGGAGTGTATTTTGGACTTTGGGATCTGTATAAGGCTGCTAAGAAAGAAAACACCGTTAGTCTCACCACGGAAGGGGGGCTTCCGCGGTCAGCCTCGGGTGTGAGAGTAAGTAAACATTTTTAGAGAGATGAAGTATTTAGAGAGAGAGAGTTGTGTATTACCCCCTTGGGTGTGGCGAACCTCCTTGTATTTATACCCTGGGGTTGTTGTCGTTTTCTGTGAACCTCGTACAAGGACATATTCTCCCGAAAAATCCTCTGGTTCACTTGTTAGTGTCCCTACATAGTGGGTCGCGTTTCTTTCGGAGCAAGGTTGTCGTCTTTCGCCTACATTGTCAGCTAAATGGTAGCTAACAATGTTCCCCGTCCTTTTATAAGTTGTTCCCCGGTACCTAGAGTACGGCGTCCTTCAAGCGGCGTGTTGTGTTGCGGTCCATCCCTTGGGAAGCTAGTCTCCGGTCCGGACTAGTCATGTGCGTCCGGGTTCTTACTTTAGTTTGGGTTAGGTAAGTTCAGCCCATTGTTCTCGGGTCCAGCCCATTGTTTTTGGGTCCGGGGATGTGATACGTGATCAAATCCCCCCAGTCTAGTATACTCGTGCTTTTTGCCAAGCGAGTGTTCTAGACTTTGCTGACTTCCGCGGATTAGGCTAGTTGGTAACAGCTGGCTCTTGGAAACCGCGAAACGCTCCTGTCCACTTATTTACTGACTGACGTGACGTCTTGACGGCTGACCGTTCATCTTCTGCGACAGTGATAACCGTTGGATTGGAATGGCTAATGACCGTTCGATGGCGCAGTGGGACACGTGTCGCTTTTTCATTCCTTTGATCTAGAAGTGTGTGGGAGCGTGTAACCGACTATAAATACCAATAGAATTTCATCTTTCACACTTTTTACACACTCAAGAATTTTTACCACTCTCTAGGATAATTCTCACCGTCCTTTTATCGTCAACTGCTTTGTGCTTCTTCCGTGCTAGATTACCAGGTGAGGTTTTTATTCTCGTGTAGTCTACTCTTTCTTTGATTCTCTCCTAGTATAGGATGGCTGTTGATCACATAGACCACGTACATTCTAAACTNAGGGGTCATGGAGTTGGCGATGGGATTAGACTAGAAATTTAAGAGGTAGGAGGGCTGGTGAACTTAATGAATTGACATATTTAATTAACTCTTTTGTTCCAAATGTGTAAGAGCTTGATTTATGAAGGTGGATACATGACGATGATTGAATCTTTACTATTAAAAGACTAAAAGAGATGATTGATGAAAATATATTAAACACGACAAATGTAATACAAGAGTTTTTATGTTTTTTGTTTTCATTTTCGTGTTTTATTCTACCAAGTATTACATAAAAATTTCTATGTTAGTTATTTTCTTCACATCCAACAAGTGTGATTTTTTCATAGGTTAAATACGGTTTCCGAATTGATGGATTTGGTACTCTTTTTTGTTGGGTGGGAAAATGAATTATGCTTAGTGGACAGATTTCCTAGACTATATAGACTGGAAATTAATCAACGAATCACGGTCGGTGAAAAAAAAAATATGGGAAGGGGGTCATGAGATTGGGGTTGGGATTGGGCTAGAAATCTAATAAGTAGAAGGGCGGGTGAACTTGGTGAATTGACAGATTTAATTAACTATTTTTTGTCCAAATGTGTTAAAACTTGATTGGTGAAGGTGGATACATGATGTTGATTGAATCTTTATGGTTAAAAGGCTAAGGGAGATGATTGATTATAATATACTAAACACGACAAATGTAATACGAGTTTTTCTGTTTTTTTTTTTTTTTTTTTTTTTTTTTTTTTTTTTTTTCATTTTCGTGTTTTACTCTACCAAGCATTACATAAGAATTTCCATGTTGAAGGTCCTATACCTTCGTCACATCCAATAAGTGTGATTTGTTATAGGTTAAATATGGTTTGCGAATTGACGGATTTGGTACTGTTTTTTGTATTTTTTGTTGGATAGTTCATAAGAATTATCCATGTTAGTTATATTCGTCACATCCAATAAGTGTGATTTGTTATAGGTTAAATATGGTTTGCGAATTGACGGATTTGGTACTGTTTATTGTATTTTTTGTTGGATAGTTCATAAGAATTATCCATGTTAGTTATATTCGTCACATCCAATAAGTGTGATTTGTTATAGGTTAAACTAGTTATAATGCCCGCGCACGCGCGGGTTTTTTTAAAATTTTTTAAATGATATATTTTTATTTATTAAAAAACTAATAATTTAATTTTTATTTTGTTTGATTTATGATTTATAATTGTAGTTTTTTATAATTAAAGATAATCATTTAAATCTTATCTATATTTTTTGTATTTATCTTCTACTTGTATAGTATATCAACAAAACGAATTTAAAAACTTATAAATTAAATAATAATTAAAATATTGCCTAATAAGGAAATATTCTTTTTTTTTCAAAATGACAAAGTACCACTAGGGGTTTTGTTTTATTATATAAGAGATATGGTTTGCGAATTGACGGATTTGGTACTGTTTTTTGTATTTTTTGTTGGATAGTTCATAGATNTTTTGTACTGTTTTTTGTATTTTTTGTTGGATAGTTCATAGTTGGATGAAAAAATCCATAAGCCATCGCCACAAATCAACCCCGAAGCAACTGCAGGAACCAACAGGTTCACCGTTTGCTTGTTAATCTTATGCCATATGAACACCACTAAACTTCCCATACACATGTCGATAGCAAAATAGGCCCCAACAAGAAACGGTACAGCCATAGCCATCGGTAAAGGGACCCATTGTCCTATTTCTGTAGGTGACTTGTCTCGTACCAAATTTGCCAGCATGGCAAATGTAAAAAAAACAGTAACAAAGCTGTAAGCAGTGACATGGCAGTGCTGAGAACCCTTCGACACCTAAAATTGCCATGTTTCAGTATATAAGAGCATAAGGAGCTTTATATTCACCATCAGGGTTCCCGACATCAAACACTTTATAAAAAAGGAAGAAATTAAGTGGGGCCACCACACATCCAATGGCTGTCCCAATAGCTTGGCTAACCAGCATTGACCTTGGTGAAGTAATAGTCAGATGACCCGTCTTGAAATCATGCATCAAGTCAGACGATATTGAAACGATTGATTTTAGCAAACCACACCCAACTAGACCCGCAAGAACACCATTATCATTTCCTGACATTGCAGCTATCACAAAAAGTGCAACTTTGCCATAGTTATATGCCATGTTCATGTCGGTTAGACTAGCACTGTAAGCATTGAAGAAGCCCAAAGATGGTGCAATTACGTAAGCCACAAAAATATAATACCATTTGAGCTCAGGAAATATGATCGGGATGATAATGATGGAAACAAGAGAGAACACGACCCGGTTGCTACAACCCAAAACGGAATGCTTTCTCTCAAGAGGTTCGTTTATGTAAATTAACTTTTTTTCTTATTTAATATGTACAAATCATGTGTATGCCACTAAAATATTGTTTTTGACCATTTTGTAATACTGATGTTAAAAATCTTGTAAGGAAAAAAAAAGAAAGAAAAAATAGTCAAACCAAAAATTTAGTGTATACTTATCAAAGTACACATGATTTGATCATTTTTGGAATGTAAATAGAATAGCAGCAGAAGCATGTTACTTAATCTTAACAAGTGGTTATTTGATTATCATTACTTCGGAATGTCAAAAGCATAATTACTAACAAAACGCAATGCCAAACACAAAAAAAGTCATTTAGTGAAAATGTAGTATTGATTTGATTAAGGATTTGTGTATAGGTGGATTTAGTTCAAATTTGTTGGCATTAAACAAGATCACATATGAGCAAGCCGGAGTTCATACAGCTGGGAATTCACCTGGTAGTTATAAAGAACCTGGGTCGGTTGGATGACCGGTTTTTCGTTCGTTAGTAGCTTTGTCGGTTTTTTGGCGTTGGTTCCTCTTAGAAAGGTTTGTACCTTTTTGTTTTTTAGGTAGTAACTTTTTTACAAAGTTTTTTCGGTATTTTAATATCTTCCTTTTTTTGCAGATTGTGATCATAGATTATAAGTTGACATACCCAAGTGGAACAGCTACTGCTGTGCTTATCACTGGTTTCCACACTCCAAAAGGACACAAGATGGCCAGGTATGCAAACATGTCGTCGTTGCACTTGCCTTTAAGAACTGATTATCACAAAATAAATTTTCAGTGTGTTTGGGATTGCTTATTCAATTGCCTTTATCTGCTTACTTTAATAAGCAGATAAGAAGGTTTAAGTACTTGGATGAAACTGGCTATATGCTTATTTTACTCTAATGGAAGTATTAATAAAGATGCATGTTCGTACATGTGCCTATTTTTAAGCGGAATAATTCACTTTATAAGCAATCCCAAACACCCTCTTATTCTCCTATTTCACAGAGGTATCTCTTTTCATAAGATTGCATTTTATTAGTATTTCTTGAGAGAAAGTATTCCGTTTTGGGTTGCTGCAACCGGTTATGTCATGTTCTCTATTGTTTCCATCATTCTCATCCCGATTATGTTTCCAGAGCTCAAATGGTATTTCGTTCTTGTGGCTTATGATTGCGCCATCTTTGGGTTTCTGTAACGCCTATACTGCTGGTTTGACAGACGTGAACATGGCTTATAATTACGGAAAGGTTGCTCTTTTTGTACTAGCTGCAATGTCGGGAAATGAAAATGGTGTCGTTGCAGGTTTAGTTGGTTGTGGTTTGATCAGATCAATCGTTTCAATCACGTCTGATTTGATGCATGATTTCAAGACGGGTCATTTGACTATGACCTCACCAAGGTCAATTCTGGTTAGCCAGGCTATCGGGACAGCCATCGGGTGTGTGGTGGCCCCACTTACTCTTTTCCTTTTTCATAAAGCCTTTGATATCGGGAATCCAGATGATGAATATAAAGCTCCTTATGCTCTTATTTACCGAAACATGACAATTTTAGGTGTCGAAGGGTTCTCTGCACTGCCACAACATTGCTTAGAACTTTGTTACATTTTTTTGCATTTGCCATGCTGGCAAATTTGGTACGAGACACATCTCCTACAAAAATAGGACAATGGGTCCCTTTACCGATGCCTATGGCTGTACCATTTCTTGTTGGAGCTTATTTTGCTATTGACATGTGTGTGGGAAGTTTAGTTGTGTTCATATGGCATAAGAATAACAAGCAAATGGTGAAGCTAATGGTTCCTGCAGTTGCTTCGGGTTTGAGTTTTGGAGATGGATTATGGATTCTTCCATCATCAATACTTGCATTGGCTGGGATCAGACCTCCAGTCTGTATCAGTTTCTTGCCTACAAAAACCTAATTTTTTTATCGGATATCGTATACCCTTTAGCAGTTTTGTTATCAATTTAAATCGTGATGCAAGTGTATGTAGCATTCAAGAAATAGATTGTACTATATATGTTACTAGTAAGTTTCATCTGATTACATCCCAAAAACCAAAACTAACAACTACCAGAACAAACTTAAGTTATAAAAATTTCTTGTACTATTGTGTACATCATAGAAGTTTAAGCTACATGAGGCAGGGCACACTCACTATGGCTAATTGTTCTAAGAATCCTATATTTATTTTGCATAGACTGTCAACTTTTATGTAAACACAGTTATTAACCCTATCTTATGTTTGAAAGAAAGTACATGATATCAAAATTTCAGACTTTGCATTAAAGGGGATGGATGTGGGGATGCTAGTATACACCAGAAGAATGATAACGTGTAAGTCATATTTGGTGGCTACGCTGCTGATATGGGAATGTATCAAATTTAAACAAAAATAATGACGCGGAAAACCAAGAACATCTAACAAACTAAGTACCCACCATAAGCAGGGCCGTCCCATGAATTTATGAAATTTTTGAGGGCCCTGGACGAAATTAAATAATGAGGCCTTTCGATAAGGAATTCTGTATATAAAATGTTACCATTCATAAGATATAATGCAATTAGTTGGCTAAACGTTCTAACATATTGCTTATTTAAGATAGTTTATCATCTAAATACTTTTTCTTTGTGAAAAATATGCGTACACTTGCATATAATTATTAACGTGACAAATTTTGAGGCCCTTAAAAATTTTGGGGCCCTGTGCGGTCGCTCACCTTGCACACCCTCAAAGCCGGCCCTGACCATAAGCGNCATCTAACAAACTAAGTACCCACCATAAGCGTACTACTCTATATAATTGACCTTGACATTCAACACACTCACTTCTTATTGTTTTAGTTCCGCAATAGTTAACTTTAACTCTCCTAATTTTCTGCTCATCTTGGCCTTGGTATCACTGAAATCTGAATTATACGATAGTTTCGTGTTCAACATATATAAAATGCAAGGGTCATATTTTTCTAATTATATCTTTGAAAATTATGCGATATATTAATATGTTAAACAGAAAGCTAGAAACTTTAACTTACTTCAATAGAATTTAACACTTATGTAAGTTGTCCCTATTGACTATTAACTATAGGTGAATGGTTCTGCAAAATTTATCACATTCTAATAAATACTTTAATCAATTAACAAACTTGTTACTTTAGTGAATCCCCTAAACATGATTTGTTTTGTGCCTAGCCTATTAGGAATATTAAAATCTCAAAAATCAAATGGTCTTCAAGTTTATCAAATTTGAGTTGGAAAAGTACTACATTTGACATCAAAGGTCAAAGCATAAAGGTCATGGAGCAAAGAACTTGGTCACTAATACTAAACCACATGAGAAGATAACCACATCGATTTATAAGATAATGATTCTAAGATGTTTACACGACTCAAGTAAAATAATAAGTCACCTGTAATGTATCCGGGTACTCATCTAATGCAACAGCTAATGCATCGGCGGCAGCAGCTATTCGCACATTATAATTAACATGAGAAATGGCCTTGAAGAGTCCCGAATAATCAGTCCTCATGATCATAACAAACACACAAATCATGTGTCAGTTCTGACTGTGCATTCAATGAGTATTACATACAAATTTTGGCCAAATATAGAAGTATTTAGAGTATTTTAATTAAACATATTTTTAAAAAATATAATAAAATAAATAGAATATTGCCTAATAACGGAAGGTTTTATTTTTTAAAATTGAAAAGTCTTCACTTGAGATTTTGTTTTATATATAAAAGATTCGTCTTTGTTATTCTTTTCTTGTTTGTAACAGTTCTGAACTCAAAATCAATAGTCACATTCGAAGTGATTCATTGATGTTGTGAATAAAATAAATGGGGATGATAGTTGTATGAATCTTGATGTTTTGTTGATCTGTGTATGGTTTTATAAAATTTTACATTTTTCCTTCAAAGTATGACAACCACTTTGGTAATTTTCCTTAATTAGAATAAAACATCATATACTAAATATTTCGCGTTACACATATATAGTAGTCAAAACGCACTAACCCGTTAATAATCATTCTCATTCAATTCGCCATCCTACTAAACCGATACCCACAATTTTAAGACTCGAAAAAGTTGAAGCGGGACAAAACTCAAAAGTATAAAGCTATTACCATGCATCCTATAAAATGAACACCCTTCACTTGGGTTTGCCAAAAAATATTCATTTACCCAATAATCAAACATTCAAACTATCAAAGAGTACATATATATCCAATACGAACAAAAAGAAAAACCCAAGGTTGCCATTTTACGTAAACACAAAAATAGAAAATATTCCAATTAGTAACAACCAAACTGATCAGTTTCCATTAACATAAAGCAAAGACAATACTCTATAACTTAAATTTTAGTCCAAAAAAAACATTTGTACTACTAAACATTTAATCACATTTGTACTACACACTTTTACAAAAAAAAAAGTACATTCATGCATATCTTTAAATTCATTCATTCAGTCTTAAATGTTTTGATAGCAAAACTTCATATATACACAAGTCAGAATTCAGAAATATGTCTAGAGAGATAAATAATATGGACATGCCGGAGGATCAGTATAATCCAGCATGCGACACCGGAGACAGTGTTGCTGGTTTGAAGAGACAATCACCATGGAGAAAAGATATAAAAGTACGAGGAATAATAGCAAGCGTAGTCATTGGAATAATGTACAGTGTGGTAGCTATGAAAATCAACTTGATAACCGGTCTTGTTCCAAACCTCAATGTTTCAGCTGCATTGCTGGCATTTGTATTCATAAAAACATGGACCAAGTTGGTGCATAAAGCCGGGTTTACAACGACACCATTTACCAGACAGGAGAACACTATCATTCAAACATGTGCCGTTGCTTGTTATACCATTGCTGTTGGAGGTTTGTTTTCTTATGTTTGGTTTTTTTAATGATGTCTTTGTTGGTGTACGTTTGGTGTTGTGTTTTGAAATATTTGGGTACAGTTTATGGGATGCGGGTGTTTTGTAAAAAAATTGTAAGAAGGTTGCATTTAATAGAAGACAAAAAAAAGTAGTAATAAATAAGTAGAAGTCAAGAGATTTGTTTTAATGTTTTATGCAAAAAATAAAAATAAAAAATTATGTACAAATCAGGTGTACACAGCTAAAAAACATTGTTTTTGTCCATTTTTGTAATTCCTGATGTTAAAAAATAGTCAAACCAAAAATTTAGTGTATACTTATCAAAGTACACATGATTTGATAATTTTCTGAGTGTAAAGAGAATAGCAGCAGAAGCATGTCACTTAATCCTAACAAGTGGTTATTTGATTATCATTACTTCGAATGTCAAAAGCATAATGACAATCAAAACGCAATGTGAAACACCAAGAAAGTCATTTAGTGAAAAATGTAGTACTGATTTGATTAAGGATTTGTGTATAGGTGGATTTAGTTCAAATTTGTTGGCATTAAACAAGAAGACATATGAGCAAGCCGGAGTTCATACAGCAGGGAACTCACCTGGTAGTTATAAAGAACCTGGGATTGGTTGGATGACCGGTTTTTGTTTCGTTAGTAGCTTCGTCGGTCTTTTGGCGTTGGTTCCTCTTAGAAAGGTTTGTACCTTTTTGTTTTTTGGGTAGTAACTTTTTTACAAAGTCTTTTTCGGTATTTTAATACCTTTTT
>LBNU01000385.1:41588-58148 GCA_014162995.1 Artemisia annua
TTTTTCTCATTTATATATATATATATATATATATATATATATATATATATATTTTTTTTTGCAGACTATGATCATAGACTATAAGTTGACATACCCAAGTGGAACAGCTACGGCTGTGCTTATCAATGGTTTCCACACTCCAAAAGGAGACAAGATGGCCAGGTATGCAAACATGTCATTGTTGCACTTGCGTTTAAGAACTGTTTATCAGGCGCAGCATAAGTTTTAAGTGTGTTTGGGATTGCTTATTGAGGTGCTTATCTGCTTACTGTATAAAGCAGATAAGAAGTTTTTTAAGTACTTGGATGAAACTGGCTATCTGCTTATTTTACTCTAAAGTAAGAACTGATTAAGAAGCTTGTTCGTAGATATGCCTATTTTTAAGCGGAATAATTCACTTTATAAGCAATACCAAACACCCTCTTATTCTCCTACTCCGTATTTCACAAGAGGTATCTCTTTTCAAAAAAACTCAGATTGTTAATTACTTGTTTTACAACTTGAAACAGCAAAAACATATCCAAACACTACCTCATACAATCTGTTTTATTTTAGCTGATAATATGATTCCGAAGATTCAAAATCACATACTAACATTCAAAACGCACATCCAATAGAAGAATTAACATTTTTATTTCTTTATGGTTTAATGCAGGAAGCAAGTACTCGGGTTTGCAAAGTTCTTCACAGGAAGTTTTTTATGGGCCTTTTTTCAGTGGTTCTACTCAGGTTCAGGAACATGTGGATTCACTAAATTCCCGACATTCGGTTTAAAAGCTTTGGCTAACTCGTGCGTGTTTTACTTCTAGACCTTTTGGCTAGTTTAGGGGACGTTGTTAGAAAACGCTTGTTAAAATGAAAGTTTTGCCTTTGTGCAGGTTTTATTTTGATTTTAGTATGACCTACATTGGAGCAGGAATGATATGTTCACATCTTGTGAACTTGTCGTTGCTTGCAGGAGGTGTTTTATCTTATGGAGTAATGTGGCCACTGATAGGTGACCGCAAAGGAGATTGGTTTCCTTCGAATTTACCGCAAAGCAGCATGAAGAGTCTAAATGGTTACAAGGTTAGATACTGTAGACTCTTAATAAGCAGATAAGCAATCCCAAAAAGAAGGGGTCAAATGGGTTAAAGGTATTCATTATTTTTAACAAATTTAAAATTTAAAAAAGGATGTAGCGGACAAACCGGTCCCACTTTGACCAATACTAAAACTCAACCTGTTTTGACCCATTACCCAACTTGACAGACGTGCCCATCTTGTCACCTTTAATATTGACTTTTGAGGTCTAAAAGGTTCGTGTAATCGCAGGTTTTCATTTCGATTGCACTTATATTAGGAGATGGTCTTTACAATTTTCTAAAGATTACTTTTTTCACTGCAAGAAACATATATACCACCTCAAGGAAGAACAAAACCAGTAAGTATTCAATAACCACAAAATCATCGATAAGCCTCTTCATTGATTTAAACTTTGTGATATTTTTTTTTATGTTACTTCAGACCCTGACGACAGCAATGAACCTCAAGATAACCTACAGTCACAGAGAAATGAGGTCTTCCTAAGAGAAAGTATTCCGTTTTGGGTTGCTGCAACCGGTTACGTCATGTTCTCTATTGTTTCCATCCTTATCATTCCAATCATGTTTCCACAGCTCAAATGGTATTTCGTTGTTGTGGCATACCTGATTGCACCAGCTTTGGGCTTCTGTAATGCTTATGGTGCTGGTCTTACCGACATGAACATGCATTATAATTATGGAAAGGTAGCACTTTTTGTGATAGCTGCAATGTCTGGAAACGAGAACGGTGTCGTTGCAGGTCTAATTGGATGCGGTTTGATTAAATCAATCGTATCGATTTCATCTGATCTCATGCATGATTTGAAGACGGGTCATTTGACTATGACTTCACCAAGGTCCATGGTGGTTAGCCAAGCCATGGGGACAGCCATCGGTTGTGTTGTGGCCCCACTTTCTTTTTTCCTCTTCTATAAAGCGTTTGATGTTGGGAACCCCGATCATGAATATAAAGCCCCTTATGCACTTGTTTATCGAAACATGGCGATTTTAAGTGTGGAAGGGTTCTCTGCACTACCACAACATTGCTTACAGCTTTGTTACGGGTTTTTTGCCTTTGCCATACTAGCGAATATGGTAAGAGACATGGCTCCTAACAAAATCGGAAAATGGGTCCCTTTACCAATGGCTATGGCGGTACCTTTCCTTGTTGGAGCTTATTTTGCTATTGACATGTGTGTGGGAAGTTTAGTGGTGTTCATATGGCAGAAGATCAACAAGCAAAAGGCGAACCTGATGGTTCCAGCCGTTGCTTCGGGTTTAATCTGCGGTGATGGATTATGGATTCTTCCGGCCTCAATCCTTGCATTGGCTGGGGTGAAACCTCCAATATGCATGAGTTTCCTTCCTAATCCTTAGAAGTTTTCTTGAAGTTTATTATTTAATCTTCAGTTTTCGATTAGAATTTGTGATGTGCTTATGCTAATGTTTTCATGTATAAGAACTTAATTTTCAGTTTTCGATTAGAACAGTTAAACGGTGAAGCGTTCCTGATTGTTTGTTTTTTTCTGTTATTTTCTTTGAGCTTGATAGAATTTATGAAACAAGAACTCCCAAAAAAATAAGAACTCAATTCTAAACCTACTCCTACATATGATCGATCACAAAATTGGTGTTTGGATGTTCTAAATGTTGTATTTATATGATTTTGATGGAAGGAAACAAAAATCAGTAGACGTAAGCGAATATCACAACTTTACTCTAAGCAATGTTGTGGCACTTGACTGACGCGCCCATCTTGTCACCCCTACTGTTGAATTTTGAGTCTAAAAGGTTCTTGTAATCGCAAGTTTTCATTTCGATCGCACTTATAATAGGAGATGGTCTTTACAATTTTTTAAAGATTACATTTTTTTACTGTTAGAATTTAGAAACATATATACCACCTCAAGGAAGAACCCCAAAACCAGTAAGTATTCAATAACCACAAAATCATCGATAAGCCTCTTCATTGATTTAAGCTTTATGACACATGAAAATTTTCATGGTTACAAGTCTAAAAATTGAAAAGATGTATACGCCTAAACTTGGTATAGGCACGTCCATTTTTATAAGGCTCGTACTTATAAAAATGGTGAAATGCACTATTACTTTTAAACTTGGTATAGCCCATAGTTAATTACTTTTAAATTTTACCCATAAACTTGGTATAGCCCATATAAAAATGGTGAAATGCACTATAACTTTTAATTTGACCCATGAATTTTTTGTATATATTATGTCGGTTTGTATAAGCATGGATAGAGATTTAATTAGATATTAAGCATGGATAGAGATTTAATTAAAACACAATATTCCTTATCATTTAGTGTTTTAATTTCTTTTGGTTTTGAATAAGCATGGATAGAGATTTTATTAGATATTACAACATTTTTATCAATTTAAAACATCATGAGAAAAACTTAATTTGTTTTCATTTAAGCTAAACAATAAAAATAAATTCTACAAAGTTACATCTTTTTAATTTTTATATAACTTGTCCTTTATTTTTATATTAATGTAATTTTAAAAAATGATTAAATTTATAATGATGTGGAAATGCATTAAACTGTATAAAGTTCAATGTACTGTGAGAGTTTACATTGAATAAATAAAGATGTTGATGTGGCGCTGATGTGACAGTGTATTGAACTCTCTATTGCACCGTGCATTGGAGATGCTCTTAAAAAAAAGATAAATATTTGTAAATGTATTGAACTTGCCACCTTCTCAGTACTTCAAATCTAAAAATTTTAAAAGAAAAACATAAATATATAAAAAGCTGAAAAGACAAACTCCTCTTCATTTGTACTCCCAAATCCCAATACTCCAACTCCTCAATATTCCAACTCCCAATACTTCACCTTTAGAGTAAAGGGTACCGTGGTGCCGTTTTCTAAAAATACTGTCACGTCAGCAAAACATTGAAAGGTACCAGAAACCATTTGGCACCACATTTTATGTCGTTACCGTTGATACCAGAAAATGTGATGCCGTTCTCCAATTTAGAGTAGAGGATACCGTGGTGCCGTTCTCCAAAAATACTGTCACGTCAGCAAAACATTGAAAGGTACCAGAAACCATTTCGCACCACATTTTGTGTCGTTACTGTTGATACCAGAAAATGTGATGCCGTTCTCCAATTTTATTTTTTTATTTTTTTATTATTTTTTTCATTTACATAAAATAAACATAATATTAACTAAAATAAACTTCATTAAATAAAAGAAAAACACACATTATAATAATTTTAAAAAAAAATTACATTAAAATAAAAGCCTATTACATAAACATAGAAATAAAACAAAACAGAAAAAAAACGAAAAAGACATTAAAAAATGAAAATTAAAATTAAAAATACATAAACTAGTACTCGTCGGTTGGATACTTTGCCCGGATTCGTGCTTTTTGGGCTTTGATGACCACCGAGTCGATCAGATCCATCTTACTTGTATCTATTTGTAGCACTCGCATCTCTCGGCAATCTTTGAGATTCATATAAAGTAACTCTCGCGAGTGACTCTCGTTCGAGAACATCCATCTTTGCCTTGTTGTCTAACTCTTATTGTTGTTGCAACATTTCTTGAAACATTGTTGGGTTTGAAACGGAACTAGCAGTCGAGTTTGACGAACATTGACTCTTAAAATCCGGTAAATGTCGTCTGGCCGTGGCAACGCGTCTGGTCCAAAATGCTCATGTTCCGCCTCCGTAACCCGAAGACGATTTTGCCTTGCCAAACGTCGCTATTGTCTTCAACGGTCGAATTTTGGGAGCTAAAAAAATAATAAATAAATAAAAAAACCTGGTGTGGGCTGGTATTTATGGCGCAAGAGGGAATGGCACCACCATGGTAACCATGCGCCGTTCTATGTTTTGGGCTCGTAGGTTTGGCGCCACCAATGGCGCCACCGTACCTCCTTCTCTTAAAACATATTGAAAAGCAATTTAAGTACTTAATTTTTCTTATTCATGAGATTGCACTATTGAAGTGATTGAAATCCAATACTAACATACGTTGTTTGTCTAATAGCGGAACTATTGCCATCATTTTTTTTGTCTCGGAAACTATTTTGGTAGATATTGTTTTTGTGTAGTGTGATATCTCAACCGCACCTTAACCATTTTATGATATCATGATGTTAACTGAGGATAATGAAAAAGAATGAACTGACTTATAACCAACATTTTCTTCTTGTTTTCCTATTATTCAAAATTTGGGCCTAAATTAATCTCCTAAACGACATCGTTAGGTATAAATAAAGTACCGGTATATGGTAAACAATGTGAAAGCGCCCACCGCGTTTTTTTTTTTTTTTTTTTTTTTTTTTTTTTTTTTGTGTTTTTTTTTTTTTTTTTTTTTTTTTTTTTTTTTTTTTTTTTTTTTTTTTTTTTTTTTTTTTAAGTTTGATGTTATTAGACCTGCCATTTCATCAACTCATCTCAACTACCAGAATTTCTAACTACTTTGACCACTTGTAACGTAGATAAGAAGTTAAGTGCCCATTAATCTCAGTATAATACTAAAAAATCATATAGAATAAGTTTTAATATAAAAAGTTCCAACCTGGTCATACTATCGTATATGTATTTCAATTTTTAGTCACCAACAAAACTTTGATGGACCCAAAATAAGCCCAAAAACCTGACTCACTCAAACCGGTCATGGGCTGCAACTTAGCTCGGTAAGCTAATCAATATTTTATTGAGGAAATAATATTTTTATTAGTGATATTGTTTTTTATTCGTTTGTGTAACACCCCGAAAACCAGATCAACGGAAGCATACAATTCTGGGGGTGCTACTCGATTGTTATCATAACAAAATGCACAAAGAACGGTTTTACTTAAACAAGTTTAGAATAAACTTTATAATTGAAAGAGTTAATTACATAAATGGTCACTGTGGTTTGCTGGAAATTTCACAAAATGATCACTGAACTTTTTTTTTGATGGGCCTAGTCACTGTGGTTTGCATTTATTACGGGCCCAAGCCAACTCCGTTATATCTCCGTTAAATCCACACATGTGAGGACCACGTGAGGGTATATGGGGAAATTCACGTTTCCATCTCTTTTGATATCTGACCCTGTCGAATAAAAAAAACACATACAAAAAAATTACAAAAACCTAACTATTCATCTTCTCTCCTCTCTTTTGATACTCTGTTTATAGTTAATAATCTGAAACCACATTCCATGTGATTTGGATATAATGGATTATCCAAATGCTTGTTCGCTACGAAAAGAAGGAGATGCATTTGATCCTCAAAAAGCATACGGTATAAATTTTAGGGATATTTAAAATTAAATGTTTTTTTTCTTAAATTGAACATGTGAAAATACTTGTTGATTAGTTATTGTTGTTTATTAACTAGCATTTTTTATTTATTCTANGGCCTCAAGAATAGTGTAGGCACAACGGCATCAAGAAAGTACAAGCACAAGTCATCAAGCACAATGTCATCAAAAGTATGAGCACAACGGTAATGGATCGACACAACCTAACAAGTAATATATATCAGAAATAATACTCAAATAATATATATAAAGTAACGTGCCTCGAATACTTGTGTTAATATAAAAGAGTTTAGTTTCCAATGGCGATAAAAGAAGTAAACATTTGTAATCTCGTGTGGACCTTAGGAAAATGCAGTTTCGAGAATAAGACGAAGAAAGTCGACAAAATGAACTCGAATACATAGAAAGGAATGACGAAGAAGAGTAAAACGCTCTCGTGAAGAAGTCGTAAAATATATCGTCAAGTAATAACTCACACTAAAACAAATAGGAACCATAATGAAAGAATAAACGAGAAGAGAAAAAGATTAAAAGGATAGAAGAAATAAGATAAAACAAACAAAAGAAAACATTTATAGATAGTTTCGGCATTTACCCGTTATTTCCCCAAATAGCGTTGAAAACAATAAATGTTGAAAAGTTATAAGATATTTTGTAAATCTCAAATGGTTTAAGTTTATAAAAGATTTTATGAAATTTCGGCATGACCTGCCCATTTAACAAACGTTTCCCGCGTCAACGATTATAAAATATATCCTAATTATCGCTAAATGTCACAGGTTATTATATAATTGGACATATCATTCAAGTTAATGTTAGTTGTTTAGATTTATCGACCATTTCGTATTATTCGTACCAAAGGGTCCATATTGTCCAAATAACCACACCGCAAATCCAATACGTCCAATCCTTGTCCATCACAAATAACGTCACAATATAAATATTCGGATCCAAGTCCGATTGTCAAATCCACTTAACTATTAACAATTTGTTTTAGGGTTTCATATTTATTATTCAAGTTTATATATATCGTATGCGTCAAGTTATCCCATATTAAATATATTGCCGAAACCGTTTTCAAAAACCAAATCCAAATAAACTAAAAACAATCATACCAAAATACTAAATAAGTCTCGCCGTGACTCGAGACGAGTCATGGCTCAACTCGACACGAGCCAAGGGACTCTCGGCCAACCAATCCGAGACAACACCAACACAAACAACACAACACAGCATCAACCAATTCTAAATCTAAACCCGAGTCACAAATAGACAATATCAATGTGGAAAACTAGAAGGGGGGGGGGTTGAATAGGTTTACGTCTTTTAAATTTACAAAAACTTTGTTTACTAAAACTTCAATTCGAACTTTATGTGATATCAAATAGCTTGCACAATTATAAACAACAATATCTATAAGAGTATATTATGACAAGTATGTAAGTAAATAAGTAAATAGATAGAGATGGAAAGATAGCACCGTGAGACAAAGGATTTATAGTGGTTCGGCTACGAATCTCCTCTTCGTCCTACTCCACTCCCCGAGCACCTAACTCGGGAGTTTTCTTCACTATGTCAACAAGCTCCCTTATGGCGGAGAAAACCTTACACGACTTTTGCTTACACCAATTTACGACATTAAGCTAAATGTCGGGTTCTAATTCTAGCTAGAACCAATCTCACACCACTACACGACTTAGCACAACTTCTACACACCTTATACACTCCACAACTTCTTCACTACTTCACACCACTTCACTACTTCACTACTTCTACAACTTCTATACACAACTATCCCACCTAGATCTATCTAATTACAAGCACTCCACAACTTCACAAAAGATTTACACAATATACACAACTAATATACAATACTTCTCAAACTTGATGTTGAAGGAGTATTCTTCTCTTGCACTTTGGATGAGGATGGATGAGGAGGGATTGAATCAGTTGAAACAAGGATTAATAATCTAATGATCAAAGGATTTTAGAAGATGTTTAGAGAGATTTGGATCTGAAAATTTTCGTGCAAAAGGTGAGGAAAAATACCAGGTTTGAGGTGGTATTTATAGGGAATCAATTCTGACAGGAGGAGTGTGCCGGCCCCCTTAATTCATGGCCGCCCCCCTTAAAATTAAGGGGGCCACCGTCCTGTAACGGCCTGAAAATTTGTCTTTTTCTGGGGAAAGTTTATTTGGTGAAAAACTAACTGATTTTTGTTAAAAATTTGAATTCATATATTTAGTATGATTTAAACATTTTCCTTTATTACCAAAAGTGTTTTTCAAAAATATATAATATGTTTATATTATTTGATAAACTTTGTAATAATTAATTAAATACCCCTTTGATTATGAGATGTATTAAGTACTTGTTTATTCATACCTTAAGTGATTAAGTTGGATAAAATGATATAAACTAACTTAATACTTGTTTACGTAGTAATCTTACGTTTAATGATTTTACATTTTGTGATCGTCAAAACGAAGAGATATCGAAAAATATAAATAACGTTTTTATGCATTATTTATATCAACAATCTCCCCCTTTTTGATGATTACAAAATCTAAACTCATTAAAACAAAAATTAGTATATATACAAGTATTATTGTGAGTTTATATCAATTCTCCCCCTTTTTGTTAGCATCAAAAAGGTTATCCCGATTTCTTGGAGCTCCCCCTTGACGTATACTCCCCCTCGTTTTGAGGTCATAAAAGGAAATCGAGATATGGAATGCTTGCAAAAATATTTATGGCACAAACAATATATATAGAAAGCATACATATATACCAAGATAACTAAATTAAGATCATGGCAATAACAAGACATTCATTAATAAAATTATTAAAATATATTATGTTAAAAACATAATCTTTAGTACATAAGCATGCATATATGCTTTTCTTNTGAACATGCTAAAGTCAACACAAAGGTTGAGTGAATCCATAGGTTTAAAGTAAAGTAATTGATCACAATATTGCAAGTTTAATAGAAAGGGGCTACTTTGTTATACGCCCGAAAATACCACTGCACTAAGCTCATGACACCAAAGCCTTAAACAAACCAATCATAAGTCGACAATAACCGCGGAATTTCATAATATAACAAATGCCCCCTTCGCTAGGCACTGCCAAATACCTAGCCAACCTCGAATATAGCACGCCCTAATTGCCTCTCCAGCAATAGGTGGGATGTTCAGTCCTATAGGCCTATAGACTATATTCGCGCTCACTCGCAAGTGATTAATGGTTCATGATCTGAGGACTTAATAGTGGCAAAAAGCGGCACTTAGTGCTTATCAGATGTTACTCACAGTTTTCCATTCCAATCAACAGTTTTCAAAAGATTGTGATCATAGTAAAAACATAGCATGTATCTCACCCCAAGTAGTTTGCAAAGCAATTAAAATAGATAAAAGTGGGGCTATGGACTCACCTGAGTATGCAGCAATGCAAGATATCACAACTAGTCTCAACTAGTAAATCACAAGGGCCTCAAGAATAGTGTAGGCACAACGGCATCAAGAAAGTACAAGCACAAGTCATCAAGCACAATGTCATCAAAAGTATGAGCACAACGGTAATGGATCGACACAACCTAACNGTTTTTTATTCGCTTATGTAACACCCCGAAAACCAGATCAACGGAAGCATACAATTCTGGGGGTGCTACTCGATTGTTATCATAACAAAATGCACAAAGAACGGTTTTACTTAAACAAGTTTAGAATAAACTTTATAATTGAAAGAGTTAATTACATAAATGGTCACTGTGGTTTGCTGGAAATTTCACAAAATGATCACTGAACTTTTTTTTTGATGGGCCTAGTCACTGTGGTTTGCATTTATTACGGGCCCAAGCCAACTCCGTTATATCTCCGTTAAATCCACACATGTGAGGACCACGTGAGGGTATATGGGGAAATTCACGTTTCCATCTCTTTTGATATCTGACCCTGTCGAATAAAAAAAACACATACAAAAAAATTACAAAAACCTAACTATTCATCTTCTCTCCTCTCTTTTGATACTCTGTTTATAGTTAATAATCTGAAACCACATTCCATGTGATTTGGATATAATGGATTATCCAAATGCTTGTTCGCTACGAAAAGAAGGAGATGCATTTGATCCTCAAAAAGCATACGGTATAAATTTTAGGGATATTTAAAATTAAATGTTTTTTTTCTTAAATTGAACATGTGAAAATACTTGTTGATTAGTTATTGTTGTTTATTAACTAGCATTTTTTATTTATTCTACAGGTAAGTCAACCACACGGTTTACATTAGAGTTGCATCATGGGGGTTTTTTTACTATGGGTTCTGGAAGGAGATATATGAATGGTAAGGTTTCTTGGTATGATGGAGTTGATATTGATGTGTTTTCAGTAATTGAACTTAAGGATATGTTTGGTCAAAGAAGAAGACACTATGTACTTCCACTTTAGAATACCTAATAGGGATTTAGATAGTGGACTTATGCCCTTAGCTTGTGATAGTGATATTTTACGTTTGGCAAAATATGTAGGAAAGTGTAAGGTGATTGAGGTATACTTGGAACTTTGGCTTTCTAGTTTGGACATAGCTATAAAATCAGGTAAGAATTCCAAAGTCACCTTTGATGAGTTACCAGTTGAAATTGATATGTCTCAAGAATTTGACCCCTTTTTTAGTAGTTTTGAGTTAACTGGTCACTCAAGTCACTCAAGTGAGTTGAATGCTGAATCAGCTGAACCTAGAGTTGATAAAGAAATAGGTCAATCTAGTGGGAATAAGAACCATCAGGATGAAGATAGTGGTTTCGGTGAATTGGATGAGAACCCAATAGATGATGTTGAGGTTAACATGGATGAGTTTAGGGATAAGATAGACAAGATTGTGGAATCTGTTGGTGGTAGTGAGGCTGATGTAGGCAGTGATGTAGAAGTAGACCATGACTACTTTGACAGTGCAACAGATGAGGAGGGTGATCTTGAAGTTGAAAGAAATAAGGCACTAAGAAAAATAAGCAAAAAAGAAAGATCACTTGCAGGTATGTCTTCTGAGTGGAATTTTTTTGTAGGAAAGAAAATAGCTACCAAAGAACTTATTAAGGAAATGGTTTCTAAGCTAGCTGTTGAGGAAAGGAGACAATTGCATATTGATAGGAATGATAAGAAAAGAGTTAGGGTTATATGCAGGGGAAAAACACCAGTTTTTAGTGAATCTAATGAAGCTAGTGGGCCTGTTAATAATACAAGTGAACCTAGTGGGCCTGTTAAAAAAAATAAAAGATGCTAGTGGGTCAGATAATGGGCCTGTTATAGATAACAAGCAAGGTTGTCATGGGTTTTGTGGATTTCAAAGGGTACACTTGATAATTCTTGGATTGTTAAGACTTACAACACTACCCATAAGTGCCTTCAAACTAGAGAGGTCAAAAAATGCACTGCCTCTTTTTTTATCAAAAGATGTTGAAGAATCCATAGTTCCTAACCCTAAAATACCTACCACTGCTGTCAGAGACCAATTGCAAAAAAAATATCACTTAGGTGTTTTCAAAATGAAAGCATACAGGGCAAAAAAGCTTGCAAAGGATAAGATTTTTGGTAATTATGCTCAGCAATATACTCAATTGAAAACATATGCTTCAGAATTACAAAAATCTAATCCTGAGACAACTGTTAAGCTGGAAGTTGAGAGAGACAACATTGACCTTAATAGTAACATAAGGCAATTCAAGAGGATATACATCTGTATAGGGTTATTGAATAAGGGTTTCAAGCAGGGGAATAGAGAGCTTTTGGGGCTTGATGGGTGTTTTTTGTCAGGACCTTGGCCTGGTCAGATATTGACTGCTGTTGGTGTTGACCCAAACGATGG
The DNA here is from genome assembly GCA_014162995.1 of Artemisia annua. Taxonomy (NCBI): domain Eukaryota; kingdom Viridiplantae; phylum Streptophyta; class Magnoliopsida; order Asterales; family Asteraceae; genus Artemisia; species Artemisia annua. The sequence continues at coordinate 53,811 of LBNU01000385.1, forward strand.
AACATACCCAGTGGCATATGCCATTGTAGAAAAAGAAACAAAGGATTCATGGATGTGGTTTCTTGAATGCTTAGGGGATGATCTTGACTTGAATCAGAGGTCACACTTCACTTTTATATCAGACAGACAGAAGGTACGTTTATTACTTGGATTACTTAATTAAGTTTATACTTACAGAATTAAAAAACATGTACTTTTCTTTACTGTTGTAGGGTCTAATTCCAGCCTTAGCTACTGTATTCCCAAGTGCTGAGCATAGATTCTGCTTGAAACACATTTATGATAATATGAAGTTGCAGTGGAGGGGTGAAGTGTATAAAAATCTGTTATGGAAGTATGCCACAGCAACTACACCACAGTCATTAGAAAGGCGTATGGATGAGGTGAAAACAGAATCCAATGATGCATATGAATGGTTGAAAAAGATTGATCCCAAGCATTGGTCTAGATCTCATTTCTCAGGTATGCAACTATTGACCAATTAACTTAGAGTACTCTTTAACTTATGTTTCCACAGTCATTTGGTAAGAATGTAACAATAGTGTCAATTATTATGTATCAGGGAGAGCAAAATGTGATGTCTTGCTTAATAATTTGTGTGAGGTCTTAAATAGACAACTGCTTGATGGAAGAGATAAACCCATTATAACTTGCTTAGAGTTCATAAGAGAGTATCTAATGAAGAAGATTGTTAATGTGCAAAGGATTATTGACAAGTCTGATGGGCCTCTAACACCAAATGCATCAAGGTTGTTTAATGTAATCAAAGAGGACTCTTCTAAATACAGGGTAACATGGAATGGAGATAAGAAATATCAGGTGAATGGACCTTGGGGAGAGCAGTGTACAGTGGATGTTTTAAGCAAGACATGCTCATGTAGAAGATGGGAGTTAACAGGCATGCCCTGCAAACATGCAGTGGCTGCCATCAATGACATGGGTAATAATGGTATAGAAGTTGGCCTACCTGAAGCTTGGGTAAAATCATGTTATTGGTTGTCTACTTGGAAAAAGATGTATAGCTTTAAAATTAACCCTGTTGATAGCCCAGAGTTTTGGCCTAAGTCAACTGCTCCAATTAAGTTGTTTCCACCAGATTATGTTACTCCAATTGGTAGACCCCAAAAGAAGAGGAAGAAAAGTGCCTCTGAATTGATGGACAATATGGTGAAAAATGGCAAGCTAAGTAGGGCTGGAAAAACAGTGACTTGTAAGATATGCAAGCAGTTGGGACACAATCAAAGGACATGTAAACTAAAGGATAAGGCTCCTAACACTACAGCTTCTACAAGTGCTACATTCAAGAAGAAAACAGGCACAAAACAACCTACAAAGAAGAAAGGCACCAAAGCACCAACACCAAGTACTCCAAGCTCACCTACACCAAGGTCTTCCCAAGGTATCATCATTTTAGACTCACCTTCTAGAAACACAAGGAGTTCACAAGCATCAAGGCTGTCCCAAGAAGCAACAAAAGGTAAAGGAAAGGGAAAGGCTGTGGAATAAAAGCATGGAAGTGATGTCTGCAAACTTTGTTTAAACTACTACTTAGTATTTGGATTTTATGTTTTGTATTTGGATTTATGCAGACTTTCTTAGTGCATTATGTATTTGGATTCTATGTTATGTATTTGGATTCTGTGTTATGTATTTGAATTCTGTGTTAGTGCATTATGTATTTGGATTATGTGTTATGTATTTAGAATTTGTGATTTGTATTTGACTGTGTGATTTGCATTTCCATTTGAACCTGTGTGCAGACTGTATTTGACTGTGTGCAGACTGCATTTCCATTTGAACCTGTGTGCAGACTGTATTTGACTGTTAAAAACCATTCACAGTCATTCACATTCAACTGAGTTTTCATTTGCATTTGCATTTGGATACTTTGCATTTGCATTTGGATTCACAGTCATATACATTTGCAGTCAACCATTCACAGTCATTCACATTCAACCATTCACAGTCATTCACATTTGCATTTGCATTCACAGTCATATACATTCACAGTCATATACATTTGAATTCAACCATTAATAGTCATTCACATTTGCATTCACAGTCATATACATTTTTTACTTTGCATTTGCATTTGGATACTGAGTTTTCATTTCACTTTGGATTTAACCAAAACAACCCATTCACATTCAACTTAACTTGCATTTGCACTTTTGTTTCACTTTTCATCACCACTTGCAAACCATTCACAGCCAATATAAATTGCAACATTTAACCAACCAAAGCATTTCATTAAGTACAAAATTTGGAATTACAACTTCCATATAGGTTCAAGGTTGGGATTACAATATTTTACCACATCATCCAAAAGCTAGAATTAAAACATCAATGACTAAGATAGTAGGCAACAAACAAGACCCAACTGAGACCCAGCATCATCTTCAATCTACGAACTTGATTCATTTGTCTTGTCACTGTTTCTTGAAGGTTGTTCATTCTTTGCAACAAGCCAGGAATGATCTGAACAGATCTTCGACACATAGGGGTATCAAACCAGGAGACAAACCCACAACTTGGCTACATTTATCAATTAGGTCAAAATCAAGAAAAACAAAATTAAAAGAAAACAAAATATGAAAACTTACTATGTTAGCACAACAATTGAATCTCCTTCCTGGATTCCTTGGTTTCCAAGAAGTAACAACCTTCAAAGGGGTAAAATGACAAATGGGGCATTCATTATCCATGATCTTCACAATGATTTGATATTGTGTGTTTTTTTTATATGCGTATGTGTGTTTATACACTTAATTAGGGATTTTGACTACAAGTCAATGCCCTAAATACGTATCCTAGTGGAAAAGTGGGGTGAAAAATAAAAAGACTAATTTAGCCCTCACATGTTTGTCACGTGTGTGGATTTAACAGTTTTTTTGACTGAAATAACGATTTTGGACTGGACCGGTAAGATCAATAAACCACAGTGACTGAACCAGTCAAAAAAAAAGTTCAGTGACCATTTGTGAAATTTCCAGCAAACCACAGTGACCATTTATGTAATTAACTCCCGATTTAATATTAAATGATTTATTAATTCGACGATTCACATTTATATATGATTCAATAAAAATATATATATAATAATATGGTTTTCTTCACTTATAATCGTAAATCTATTGTTAATTCATTGTTAATCTTCATATTTCTCAAAGTTATAATCTAACATAGATAAAAGAAAGAAAACATTGATTAAAAATAAATAATAAATAACGTGTGGTCAACGTTAAGAAGAAAACAAGAACTGGAAATTAAAACAACCTTCGAGTATTAAGTTGCCAATTTAAAATATTGGAGACCAAAATTGAATGAGCCATTAACAATATTAAATTAAATTGTTTCTTGATTAATTACTTGTTTACCTTTATAACTATTTTATATCTCTTATTAAATTTTTCAAATTTAATATATATATATATATATGAGGCTTCCATCAACCCGTGCGATGCACGGTCTGGTGGTTGAGGGGTTATGTTTTTATCCGTAATGTTGATGCATACGATTGTATAGGTGTATGATGGTATTTTATTGGTTGAGTGGTTATGTTTTTTTTCGTAATGTTGATGCATACGATTGTATAGCTATATGATGGTATTTAGATACCTATTAGAGAAGTTGCATTGTATTTATTTTAGTGGACTTGATATTTAGATGACTAATCCATTTGCACTTTGAGGCGTGTAATGGCAAAGAACCATACCATGATGTTGAACATGGAAGCTTTAGGTGCCCGTGGTGTAGCTTTGGATTCCCTAGATGCTTTGAGAAAGACTCAAGTGAGGCATCGTGTATTGCTTGAAAAGTTAAATAATTTGTTTAATCAAGTAAGACCCGTGTTCGTGAGGAAGAATCGAATGCTATAAAGATAAATGAGTTTAATTAGTTGTTTTGTTATTGTTGATTGCGTGATGTTTTAGTAATATGCGATGCAAGAATTATGTTGTTGAGTAATTGACTAAATTCGAATATTAGCAAATAACATGTTGTATCGATTTCATAATAAATTGAATTTATTGATTAAAAATAATGTTTTACTCGCAAATGTCACTAACAATGTGCAATCAATTTCATAATAAATTGAGTTTATTGATTAATAATGTAATTGTAAAACATGAAATAAATGGTAACTTCAAAAAAAATGAAATACGATTACCCATTTATCACACAACTGCTTGTTTTTTGCGCCTTTAGTAACCTTGTTAATGTACGAAAAAAGCTAATACTGTTATGGATAATTATTAGTGGATGTTCATATAGCTCATAAGAGGCCCACGGCCCAGTAAGCTATTAGGGTTTTTACCCTACTGTTTATCTTATATATAC
>LBNU01000385.1:58300-71834 GCA_014162995.1 Artemisia annua
AGCATGTATCTCACCCCAAGTAGTTTGCAAAGCAATTAAAATAGATAAAAGTGGGGCTATGGACTCACCTGAGTATGCAGCAATGCAAGATATCACAACTAGTCTCAACTAGTAAATCACAAGGGCCTCAAGAATAGTGTAGGCACAACGGCATCAAGAAAGTACAAGCACAAGTCATCAAGCACAATGTCATCAAAAGTATGAGCACAACGGTAATGGATCGACACAACCTAACGAGTAATATATATCAGAAATAATACTCAAATAATATATATAAAGTAACGTGCCTCGAATACTTGTGTTAATATAAAAGAGTTTAGTTTCCAATGGCGATTAAAGAAGTAAACATTTGTAATCTCGTGTGGATCTTAGGAAAATACAGTTTCAAGAATAAGACGAAGAAAGTCGACAAAATGAACTCGAATACATAGGAAGGAATGACGAAGAAGAGTAAAACGCTCTCGTGAAGAAGTCGTAAAATATATAGTCAAGTAATAACTCACACTAAAACAAATAGGAACCAGAATGAAAGAATAAACGAGAAGAGAAAAAGATTAAAAGGATAGAAGAAATAAGATAAAACAAGCAAAAGAAAACATTTATAGATAGTTTCGGCATTTACCCGTTATTTCCCCAAATAGCGTTGAAAAAAATAAATGTTGAAAAGTTATAAGATATTTTGTAAATCTCAAATGGTTTAAGTTTATAAAAGATTTTATGAAATTTCGGTATGACCTGCCCATTTAACGAACGTTTCCCGAGTCAACGATTATAAAATATATCCTAATTATCGCTAAATGTCATAGGTTATTATATAATTGGACATATCATTCACGTTACTGTTAGTTGTTTAGATTTATCGACCATTTCGTATTATTCGTACCAAAGGGTCCATATTGTCCAAATAACCACACCGCAAATCCAATACGTCCAATCCTTGTCCATCACAAATAACGTCACAATATAAATATTCGGATCCAAGTCCGATTGTCAAATCCACTTAACTATTAACAATTTGTTTTAGGGTTTCATATTTATTATTCAAGTTTATATATATCGTATGCGTCAAGTTATCCCATATCAAATATATTGCCGAAACCGTTTTCAAAAACCAAATCCAAATAAACTAAAAACAATCATAACAAAATACTAAATAAGTCTCGCCGTGTGATGCGTGGTTTTATGACCTTACAACAGGTTTTACCTCTCAAGGGATCTCAAGAGGCTTACAACCCCACCAGGCAGTGTACCTGACCGATGTAGTATAGGATAGTGGTAAGTACGGGGGATTGATCGTTCTCTCACAGGGAATAGTGTTCATTAGGACAGAAAAACTACTCTAATAGGTCTAAGGGTGAAGGAAGATTCTTTTTGTATTTTTATATTTTTAGGAAAGCAAGTAAAATCTCGGTTTTGAAGGAGTGGGCGGAATTAGTTGCTAGTCAACTAACCCAAAATAACTACAATTGCAAATAAAATAAAATATCTAAACTATTTGGTCGTGAAAACAATATGAAGAAAAGTTGTGTTTACTTAGATTTCATTACTCCCTAACTATCTTTTACCGGTTAATTGATATGTATGTTACTTGTGTGGATGAAGGGTGTATTCCTAATAACTCATGGAGTGGCATACATATCTCTCCAATTCTATGAGCTCTTATCTCCTCCTATGCCATGCACGGCACAACCATAGGGATTGTAAACAGTGGCTCATGTGTTAAATACTACCTTAATAGCCTAGTATGCCTTGGCTACATGTTTCCCAAGACGTTCAAGCACGTTACCATAAAGGAGGTTGGCCAGTTTTCTTGAGCCTAACATTGATGGAACAATCATCCCAACAAACAACAACACATCAATTAACCAATAATTAATAGTTAGGTTTCATTAGATCTAAGCAAACACAAGAAGAATTTAGCCTAACATGTTAATTAAAAGACAAGTAAAAGAGATAATCAACCAACACATAGACATATTGATTGAATTGAAGTGAAGACTTATCTTTAATTAAGCATGAGGGTTCCAAGGGTTGGAAACCCTAAAAAGTATAGAAATTCGTCTAGGGTTTGGTGCCAAAAGTTCTCCACAAAGTTCCACACTAATGAATGAAAAATAGAAAACTATATATACTCTGACGGCGTCAGGTTATAGGGTCTGACGCCGTCAGCCCGCCGCCATAAGGTTTCTCGGATGGCCTAGATCCATTTCTGACACCGTCAGCCTTTAATTTCTTCTGGGCCGTCACTCTTTAAAATATAACCTGACGGCCTACCACCAATAACACCTGACGGCGTTAGGTGTAAATTTCCAAATTCTTTCTTGCCCGTCATTTGAAAATTGGTTTTCACTCTTGTCAATGCTTGCTGACGGCGTCACCTTGTGACTCTGACGCCGTCAGGTAGTAATTCCAGCTTCTTTTGAGACTTTGTCATTTTCTTCACTTTAATGCTCCAAAAACGTCCAAATATGCATGTTTTCCAGAATTCTTCTCAAAAGTACCTAAAATGACAAAAGGAACGATTTAGGGCAATATTTGATCACATTTATAAGAATTAGGGCTTAAATAACCCCTAAAAACGTAACACTTTTCGTCTCATCACCGTGACTCGAGACGAGTCATGGCTCAACTTGACACGAGCCAAGGGACTCTCGGCCAACCAATCCGAGACAACACCAACACAAACAACATAACACAACATCAACCAGTTCTAAATCTAAACCCGAGTCACAAATCGACAACATCAATGTAGAAAACTAGAAGGGGGGTTGAATAGTTTTACGTCTTATAAATTTACAAAAACTTTGTTTACTAAAACTTCAATTCGAACTTTATGTGATATCAAATAGCTTGCACAATTATAAATAACAATATCTATAAGAGTATATTATGACAAGTATGTAAGTAAATAAGTAAATAGATAGAGATGGAAAGATAGCACCGTGAGACAAAGGATTTATAGTGGTTCAGCTACGAATCTCCTCTTCGTCCTACTCCACTCCCCGAGCACCTAACTCGGGAGTTTTCTTCACTATGTCAACAAGCTCCCTTATGGCGGAGAAAAGCTTACACGACTTTTGCTTACACCAATTTACGACACTAAGCTAAATGTCGGGTTCTAATTCTAGCTAGAACCAATCTCACACCACTACACGACTTAGCACAACTTCTACACACCTTTTACACTCCACAACTTCTTCACTACTTCACACCACTTCACTACTTCACTACTTCTACAACTTCTATACACAACTATCCCACCTAGATCTATCTAATTACAAGCACTCCACAACTTCACAAAAGATTTACACAATATACACAACTAATATACAATACTTCTCAAACTTGATGTTGAAGGAGTATTCTTCTCTTGCACTTTGGATGAGGATGGATGAGGAGGGATTGAATCACTTGAAACAAGGATTAATAATCTAATGATGAAAGGGTTTTAGAAGATGTTTAGAGAGATTTGGATCTGAAAATTTTCGTGCAAAAGGTGAGTAAAATACCAGGTTTGAGGTGGTATTTATAGGGAATCAATTCTGACAGGAGGAGCGTGCCGGCCCTCTTAATTCATGGCCGCCCCCCTTAAAATTTAGGGGGCCGCCCTCCTGTAACGGCCTGAAAATTTGTCTTTTTCTGGGGAAAGTTTATTTGGTGAAAAACTAACTGCTTTTGGTTAAAAATTTGATTTCATATATTTAGTATGATTTAAACATTTTTCTTTATTACCAAAAGTGTTTTTCAAAAATATATAATATGTTTATATTATTTGATAAACTTTGTAATAATTAATTAAATACCCCTTTGATCATGAGATGTATTAAGCACTTGTTTATTCATACCTTAAGTGATTAAGTTGGATAAAATGATATAAACTAACTTAATACTTGTTTACGTAGTAATCTTACGTTTAATGATTTTACATTTTGTGATCGTCAAAACGTAGAGATATCGAAAAATATAAATAACGTTTTTATGTATTATTTATATCAACAATCTCCCCCTTTTTGATGATTACAAAATCTAAACTCATTAAAACAAAAGTTAGTATATATACAAGTATTATTGTGAGTTTATATCAATTCTCCCCCTTTTTGTTAGCATCAAAAAGGTTATCCCGATTTCTTGGAGCTCCCCCTTGACGTATACTCCCCCTCGTTTTGAGGTCATAAAAGGAAATCGAGATATGGAATGCCTGCAAAAATATTTATGGCACAAACAATATATATAGAAAGCATACATATATACCAAGATAACTAAATTAAGATCATGACAATAACAAGACATTCATTAATAAAATTATTAAAATAGATTATGTTAAAAACATAATCTTTAGTACATAAGCATGCATATATGCTTTTCTTAGTAAACTACACTAAGAAGATACTAAGTTGCCATCTTGAGGTCTCTTGGTCTTGTTTGGGTAACAAAAGGGTGTTGGTGATTTTATTGGGAAACATGGATGTTGCATTCAATGGTTTGATGGAGGTGGATATGGAGTGGAAGGATTGATATTGTATCGAATTAGTGGAGGTATTGGGTGAGGACGAGTGAGGAGATATTCAATCCAAGAAATATCTTGACTTAAGTCAAGAATTTGTTTTTGTAGGAAATAGCAACAAGAACAATAGTAGGTGTGGTTAGTGACTTGATCCAAATTGAGTGGGTGAGGTAAACAATTTGAATATGGGGATGATGGAGGTTTGTCCAAGTTGCGTTGTGCAAGATGCATAGCATTGAGATCTCGAAGATCACGAATGACATTGAGTTCTTCACGGAATTTTTGCTCTTCCGTGGCATTTTGGAATGGTTTATTTGGTTGATGTGGATGAATTAGGGTTGTGTAGTTGGATGGGAAGTTGTTTGAGGTGTAATTGGAGGATTGACCATAGTTGTATGGATCATAATTGTTGAATGAAGGTATGGTAGAGGTTTGACCTTGATTGTATGGATTGTAATGAGGTTCAAAGGAATGACCGTGTGGATATGGATTGAAGTTTGGGAAGTAAGTGGTTGGAGGTATTGGTTGTTGTTTAATTCCATTGGATGAGATGGCATTATTTTGAGGGCTTGCTTTTCTCTTCCAAGTGGATTTTTCACCCATCCTTGCAAGTCTTGAGGCTTTTGACTTTGGTTTGTTGGGAGAAGTCATGATGGAGTGAGTGGTGATTTGTGGTGATGACGGGTATTTATAGTGTGATGATTATGTGTTTAAGAAAGGATAGAATGTGTTGTATTTGATGGACAAAATGTGTTTGTGAATTTAGGGAAATGAGGAATCAAAGTAGGGTGAAATGGGCTAAAAAGCAGAAAGCAAACAGCAACCTTCGTACTGCAGATGGCCGCCCCCTTAATTGGTGGCCGGTCCCCTTAATTTTAAGGGGGCCGCCCTGGTCTGAGGACCCAGGTTGCCAGAATTGGTTTTTTTTGGTAAAGTTTTTCCAGAAAGATGTTTGTTTTGGGGTTTGGTTTTGGGCAAGACCAACTCTTTAGGCAACTAGACAAGCATTTTCATAGTCTAATTTACATGGAAAGCATACATGCTAGCAAATAAACATATAAACATAATTAAGCATAATTAAGCATGCATATTAAGCTAATAAGCAATTAAGCAATTAGTATTACCTAAAGCAACTAACTTAAGTGAAGGCACCTATTAGTGGCTAACTAGTGATGGAACAAATGTGACCATGAAGTTCTTGATTTTATTCTAGTGTGTGCCTATATGAAACTAATGTGGAGTAAAGATTGCTTCGAGTCCTATGAAAAACAAATAATCCTAAGAAACAATCTTTAGTCTCCTTAAATTTGCTCACTTCTAAATGTCATATATAAGTATACATTGGATTATATACTTATAGATAACGAGAGTGAGACTATTATGCATGATTTTAGAAAAACGTTTTTATCATTATTCAACAATGAGTTTTCCTAATCNATCCTAAGAAACAATCTTTAGTCTCCTTAAATTTGCTCACTTCTAAATGTCATATATAAGTATACATTGGATTATATACTTATAGATAACGAGAGTGAGACTATTATGCATGATTTTAGAAAAACGTTTTTATCATTATTCAACAATGAGTTTTCCTAATCGGGAGAATGATTTTGAAAAGAATTGAGGTTTTTCTTGAAAGTATAATTATGCAAACAAAATATCTCAATTCCTGATTTTGTGCAAAACAGAATCCTAGACTCAGATTTGAGAAGAAAGAAAGAAAACAAGGAACCTTTTTACCATCAGATGGCCGACCCCCTTAAATAGAGGCCGGTCCCCTTAATTTTAAGGGGGCCGCCCTTATATATTTAAGGGGTCCGCCTATCTGACACTTAAAAGTGTCCAGAATTTTGAAAATTTCAGAAAGTTTTGATCCTTCAAGAAAATTCAATCAATTTGTTCCATCATTCCTAATCCTAAATGCAAGTGGTTAAATAATTCACGCTTAAGGGGCTTAGTGAATATGTCGGCAATGTTATCTTTTGAAGCTACCTTTTCTATTGTAATGTTTCCTTTTTGTACATTATCCCTAAGGAAGTGATGGCGTATTTCTATATGTTTAGTCCTAGAGTGTTGAACGGGGTTCTTACTTAAGTCTATAGCTCCTTTGTTATCGCACATAATAGGTATATTTTCTAACCTAATTCCATAGTCTACGAGAGCTTGTTTAATCCATAGTGCTTGTTGACATGCCTTTCCAGCGCTTACGTATTCGGCTTCGGCGGTAGAAATGGCAAGAGCGATTTGCTTTTTCGAAAACCAAGATGTTAAAGAACATCCCATAAACGTGCAAACACCGCTAGTGCTCTTTCTACCTACATAGTCTCCCGCATGATCCGAATCCGCATAGACAATGGTTTTTATGCCGGATCCCTTAGGATACCATAATCCTAAGTGTATAGTGCCTTTAATGTATCGGAAGATACGCTTAACCGCTTCTAGGTGAGAGGTTTTGGGATCCTCTTGAAAGCGAGCACAAAGGCAAACACTAAACATGATATCGGGTCTACTTGCCGTTAAGTATAGTAAACTTCCTATCATTCCTCTATACTTAGTGTTATCTACGGACTCACCTTCTTCATCTCTTGTGAGTTTAATGGTTAAAGAATATTCCATCTTCTAATTGTTTTATTTGTAGTCCTAAGAAGAAGTTTAGTTCTCCCATCATACTCATCTCAAACTCATCATGCATGATTTTGGCAAATTCATCACACATTTCTTGATAAGTTGAGCCAAATATAATGTCATCGACATATATTTGAACAATGATAATATGTGGGTCACTTCTTTTAGTGAAGAGAGTGTTGTATACCATTCCCATAGAATAATTATGTTTAACCAAGAATGCTTTTAGTCTATCATACCAAGCCTTTGGAGCTTGCTTAAGACCATATAAAGCCTTCTTTAGTTTATAGACATAATCAGGTTTTGCGAAGTCAATGAATCCTGGAGGTTGTGCCACATATACCCCCTCATTGATAAAACCGTTAAGGAATGCACTCTTCACATCCATTTGGTATAACCTAAAGTCTAGGGCACAGTCATAAGCTAAAAGGATTCTAATGGATTCTAATCTAGCTACGGGGGCATAGGTTTCGTCATAATCAATTCCTTCTTATTGATTATAACCTTGGGTGACTAACCTAGCGTTGTTCCTAGTTACTATTCCATTCTCATCTAATTTATTCCTAAACACCCACTTAGTTCCTATTATGGTCACATTCCTAGGATTTGGAACTAGTTCCCAAACATCATTTGTTTTGAATTGATTTAATTCTTCTTGCATAGCCATAATCCAACTTTCATCCTTTAAGGCTTCATTTATATTCTTAGGCTCTATAGTTGACACAAAACAAAAGAAGTTATTTTTTTCTTGCGCTTGTGATCTAAGTGTTCTTTGGTTTAGGTGGCCTATGATGTTGTCTAATGGGTGTGACTTAGATTCCTTAATATTTACAATCTCGTTTTCTTCTAAATTTTCTACTTCAATGTCATTACCTAAGGGTTTTGTTTTACTAACCTCAATAGTTTCTTCCTCTACAACATCATCATCTTCTAAGGGTAATGTCTTAGGTGGTAGAGGAGTTTCATCGAAGGTTACGTTTAAGGATTCTTCTACTTTTATAGTGTGTTTATTTAAGACTATGTATGCTTTACTATTTTGCGAATATCCTAGAAAATTTCCTTCATATGACTTAGGGTCGAACTTAGTAAGATAGTCCTTTGTGTTAAGAATGAAACATTTACTTCCGAATACCTTAAAGTAGCCTATGTTTGGTTTTCTACCTCTTAATAACTCATAAGGAGTTTTTCCTAGTATTCGTCTAATAGACACCCTATTAAGTATATATGTTGAAGTATCTACGGCATGACACCAAAATTTTTGTGGGATAGATTGCTCATTTAACATAGTTCTACTCATTTCTTGTAAAGTCCTATTTTTCCTTTCTACTACTCCATTTGATTGAGGTGTTCGTGGAGCGGAAAAGTTGTGAGATATTCCATTTAAATCACAATATTTTCCGAATTGTACTTCGTTATCAAATTCCCTACCATGGTCCGTCCTAATTGAAACTATAGTGCATCCTAGCTTATTTTGTATCATTTTACTAAAGGTCTCAAATTTTTCAAAGGCTTCGGTCTTATCGCTTAGAAATCTAGTCCACGTGTATCGTGAATAGTCATCTACTATAACTAACGTGTAGCGATTGCCACCGTAGCTCCGCACCGCGGATGGACCGAAGAGGTCCATATGAAGTAGTTCTAAGCATCTAGTGGTGGATACTATATTCTTAGCTTTATGACTAGCGTGTGCTTGTTTTCCTATTTTACATGCATCGCAAAAGTGTTGATTATACTTAAGGCTAGGCAAGTTTCTAACTAGTTCCTTAGATACCAATGATTGGATTTGTTGCATGTTTGCATGACCTAATCTCCTATGCCACAAAGTGGAGTTTTCATCTAGGGTCGCTAGGCATATCCTATCTTCCAATTTATCTCCTAGTTTCATGACATATACGCCGCCTTTCCTAATTCCTCTACCTATGACTTTATCATCCTTAATAATTACACTATTTTTATCGGTAAAGGTAACCCTACACTTATTGTCACATATTTGTCCTACACTAAGCAAGTTGTATGTTAAATTATCTACATGCTCAACATTTTCAATAGTTAGGGAGTCTTGAGAGATCGTACCTTTGCCTATGATTTTTCCACGACGATCACTACCAAAAATAACATTACCTCCATTGTAGGCTTTGTACGTAGAGAATAGCTTGCGATTCCCCGTCATGTGTCTTGAGCACCCGCTATCCTTTACCCATTCGTCGGGCTCCAAATTTATTCCTAGACAAATTTCATTAGATGCTTGAGCGACTAAGCATTCCCCTTTGTTCTTCTTGTCTTCATCGTCAACTCTTTTTCTTCGTGTTGTTTTCCTTTTATCTTGTGTTCTTTGTCGCTTTTTAATGAGTCTTTTAAATTCTTTGACGGCCTTTGCATATTCTTCGTCTTCACTTTCGGAACTAGAATCATCATCTTCATCGTCACTTAGTTCCTTCTTGGTTGACATCTCTTCATAGTCTTCTTGTTCATCCTTGCTCATGTTGTTTTCGGCGTCATTACCTACATATAAAACATTTGAACTCGTAGCACTTGTACTTACTTCAACTAAATATTTGTCTACTATACTCTCTTTTGCTACTAAGTCATTTGAAAGTTTTTCTTTGGCTTGACATTCTTCTTGGTGATATTTTGAAAGACTTTTCCACATGTCATTTGCCGTTTGACAAAAAAATATTCTTTCATATTCAACATTTGAAATAGCTTTGTATATAATAAATTTAGCCAAGTTATTTTGTTTTTCAAAAGTAGTATTTATCGATTTAATATCACCAATTGAAATGACATGCCAAAGATCATAGTCTATTGATTTTACATAACTTTCGAATTGATTTTTCCATGTAAGAAAATTTTCATTTTCAAGAAATGGTGGTTTAAAAACAATTTTCCCTTCTAAATATTTTTCCATTTCCATAGATCGATTTCAAGTTTTAAAATACAATATATTTTAAAAATCTTGTTTGACGTGGCTCTTGATACCAATTGTGGAAAACTAGAAGGGGGGGGGGGGGTTGAATAGTTTTACGTCTTTTAAATTTACAAAAACTTTGTTTACTAAAACTTCAATTCGAACTTTATGTGATATCAAATAGCTTGCCCAATTATAAACAACAATATCTACAAGAGTATATTATGACAAGTATGTAAGTAAATAAGTAAATAGATAGAGATGGAAAGATAGCACCGTGAGACAAATGATTTATAGTGGTTCGGCTACGAATCTCCTCTTCGTCCTACTCCACTCCCCGAGCACCTAACTCGGGAGTTTTCTTCACTATGTCAACAAGCTCCCTTATGGCGGAGAAAACCTTACACGACTTTTGCTTACACCAATTTACGACACTAAGCTAAATGTCGGGTTCTAATTCTAGCTAGAACCAATCTCACACCACTACACGACTTAGCACAACTTCTACACACCTTATACACTCCACAACTTCTTCACTACTTCACACCACTTCACTACTTCTACAACTTCTATACACAACTATCCCACCTAGATCTATCTAATTACAAGCACTCCACAACTTCACAAAAGATTTACACAATATACACAACTAATATACAATACTTATCAAACTTGATGTTGAAGGAGTATTCTTCTCTTGCACTTTGGATGAGGATGGATGAGGAGGGATTGAATCACTTGAAACAAGGATTAATAATCTAATGATGAAAGGGTTTTAGAAGATGTTTAGAGAGATTTGGATCTGAAAATTTTCGTGCAAAAAGTGAGGAAAAATACCAGGTTTGAGGTGGTATTTATAGGGAATCAATTCTGACAGGAGGAGCGTGCCGGCCCCCTTAATTCATGGCCGGCCTCCTTAAAATTAAGGGGGCCGCCCTCCTGTAACGGCCTGAAAATTTGTCTTTTTCTGGGGAAAGTTTATTTGGTGAAAAACTAACTGATTTTGGTTAAAAATTTGAATTCATATATTTAGTATGATTTAAACATTTTCCTTTATTACCAAAAGTGTTTTTCAAAAATATATAATATGTTTATATTATTTGATAAACTTTGTAATAATTAATTAAATACCCCTTTGATCATGAGATGTATTAAGCACTTGTTTATTCATACCTTAAGTGATTAAGTTGGATAAAATGATATAAACTAACTTAATACTTGTTTAAGTAGTAATCTTACGTTTAATGATTTTACATTTTGTGATCGTCAAAACGTAGAGATATCGAAAAATATAAATAACGTTTTTATGCATTATTTATATCAACAATCAACCCAAATCCGATTCCTCAAAATCAATTCTGAATCCAAATAAATAAACAACAACATCAAGAGAACATCAAGAACAAGGAAAACAGCATCATCACCACACCGAGTTAACTGAGTTGACTCGGTGGTGACCGAGTCGGCTGTCGAGACCAAAGGGGGTCCACACGAGGGTTTTTTATTCAAGTTTTAAAACGTATTTATTAATAAACTTTATAAATAATCGGATTAATTAAAAAATGAAAATTAGGGTTTTATAAAATTTAAATAAAACGAAGATAGAAAGTGCGTGGGGTGGTTTTTACTGTCGGGGTAACACTCGGAGGTGGTGATGGATCTTCGGTGGTGGTGGATCTTCGGTGGTGGTAGCAGTGGCAGTGGTACACGGTGGTGGTGGTTCGAGGTTGATTTGGGGCGCGTGAGTGGTACGAAGAGACTCGGGAAAACCCGATCTATCGATTGATGCAATAAAATAAAAGTAGCCGAAAAATATTTCGGTGACCAGAAAAGTCACCGGAAACTGCTGGTGTATCGCCGGAATTTTTGATGAATCCAGCGAGTAGAGAGAGAATTGGGAGAGTGTATGTATGTGTGTTTATTTAGAGAGAGAGAGAGATGGAAATGAAATAGATAAATAAATAAAATCTATTTATATTAAAAGAGGAGGGAGTGAAATGGAAATTGAAATGTGAGGGTTTAAAATGAAACTTAGGGTGCAGGGACCTTTTATGCGAATCTAGCAATATTTTTCACGACAACGCTTCGGGACTCATTCGACATAGCAAACGGACTCGAAAAATTACGAAACTTGCGCCATTGTTCACGAAATCATTTTTCCAATAAAATCACTTCAATATCTTTCCTGAAGTCAATTTAATTCAAAATATATTTGACAAACGTGACACGATTCAAGTTTTCTAGGTTGTGCCGGCTCGATAAAGGAATAACACTCACATTAAAGATGATATTTCACGGTTTTTCAAATTCAAACAAGTTCAAAGAAGCTCAAGTGCCAAGGAAATCAAAAGTAAGCGTTTTAGTTCGTAAAATAAATTTAGGAAATTTTTTGGATCTTACAGCACATACCCCTAAAAGGAATCGCGTCCTCGCGATTAGGTTCAGGTCATAGGTCGGAATAATGTTGGCGGAAAGGTGATGGTACTAAAATGGTTTAAGTCTCAACTACGCGATGTTTCACAATTTCATTGGTGTGGTCTCCTCCAAATTCTCACAGTCTCAATCCTAATGTAGGGTTCATATCTTGGTGACACAAAATTTCATTTCGATATGTGAAAGGTGGTAAAAATGGCGGGGTGACTGAACTTCAACTTTTGTTTTCAAAATCGGGGTTTTCCTCCTCATAAAAATGGATAAGACTTTATTTGAAAACTTTATTAGGTAAAACATTTGTATGAATTTGACCAAAATAATTTTTTTCAAGTGTTACAAATTTCTTTGTTGTGAATTTGCGGTTACGCAAGATGACACAGTTTCAAAATATTTTATAAGTTTATAGAAATCGGAATTCCCATCGTGGTACGGGTAGATAAGTTTCACAAAAGTTTACGTTTGACATTTCTCAACAAAAGTTTGATAAGATTTTGACCAGAAGAAATCTTAATTCTCAAAATAGGCATTTTTAGAAAATATCACTACGAGTTTCAAAGTTGATTCAAAAAGCATTTAAAAAAAAATACTCAAAAGTAAGGATATTAAAGAAGAAGGGTAGTCGGGCAGGTCCACCTATGTTCCTAAATATCAAAGGAAAGAATCTAGTTGCCAAAGCGGAGCGGGGTTCAAGGTTTAATACCACGTGAAGCTCAAAAGTATAAGTATCCAACTTGCTCAAACGGTATCCTGACTGAAATTGTGGTACCAATGGTTGAAAAGGAATACTCAATGCAAAGAGGCATCATGACTTAAATGATTGCACTCGTGACCCGAGTTGCTTGAATCAATTTCAACACTTTGTTGAGAAAAGTCCTTCTTGTTCACAAGGTGAGGTCGAGTATCAATGATGAGACGAAAAGTGTTACGCTTTTAAGGGGTCATTTAAGCCTTAATTCGTATAAATGTGATCAAATATTGCCCTAAATCATTCCTTTTGTCATTTTAGGTACTTTTGAGAAGAATTCTGGAAAACATGCATATTTGGACGTTTTTGGAGCATAAAA